>CM029274.1:23833567-23903567 GCA_016920895.1 Vaccinium myrtillus
TACAAAACCACTCTTCCAACCATCAAAACCACTTGCAAAACCACTTTTCAAATCCAGACCATCCCTTGATCATCATCCAACCACATACATTGTCGAATTTGTCCATAATACAAACTAAAGCATCCACAATCATTCATCCCCAAGCCCAGAATCAAGCCCAAACTTCAAGTATTTCCGAAAGGTAGTCGAAATGTGAAAAATCTCGCTGTTTTGGTTCATCTGAGGGGGACCAGTGAGTTCAAACAAGTTTCTTGTACTTGGCTTGAACTCACAGAGGTCTAAACATTGTTCAGAAACCTTTTTCAAAACTGCAGTTGTAACGGGGGTTGAGCGCTCAAGCCTTATGCCTTGAGCGCTCAAGCCCAGTTCTGAACAGTTTCTGTTTTGCAAACTTCTGAGCTTTCTTTTGGCTTTGATCATTGTTTAAAGGTTATCTGTGCTTATGTGATTCTCAAAAAAGCCTATCTTTATTTATAAAATACATGCATGAACATTAGTTAACTATATTATGATGATCAAAGATCAATGTCTTTATAAAATTCCATGATTAAATGCAAAACAGTGACTAGTTCTTCTTTCTTTACTCTTGTTCGAAATGTTTGAGGTCCTGAGAATCGTCGATCATCCCTTTTTAAGTCAGAAATCAGAGAGCCAGTTTATGGCTTGAGCGCTCAAGGTCATTAACCTGCGCGCTCAAGCTGTTCTCGGGCATTTTGTTGATCGTGTGCTGTTTCGATGATGGACCATGGTCTGGCATGCTAATAGTGTGTGTGTGTTGATGTCATAAGCGTTTATAATCTGGATTTCTCTTTTACTTCTCCATTCAAAACCCTTTTCTTGCAAATCTTTGGGGATTATTCTCTTTTCCCATTCTTTTTAAGGATCAATTCGTTTACTTTGTCTGATTTCCTCGAAAAAATGTTTGATCAACATTGATCCTGTAAAGAATGAGAAGAGAAGCTGTTAAAAGAGATTAAAATCACAGAAACCTGGAACTGGATTGAGCGCTCAAGCCATGGGCCTTGAGCGCTCAAGCTAGTTTGAAGGGTTTGAGCGCTCAAGCCTCTATCTTTGAGCGCTCAACCCCTATTCTGGAATCCAGTTTGCAAAACAGTTTGTTTGGGCCTCAATGTTTGTACTTTCTGGAATTGTTGTATAATTTCTGTAATTTCTCGTTTCTTCGTGAATATTTGTAATAATTTCGCTTATTATCATCATCATCATTCATCATCAAGCACAAGCATCCACTTTAAGTATATCCTTCATGTTTTTATTGTTTAAGTGGTTCCCATCCCCAATTTCCCTATGTTGTGAACAAATCGAATTTTGAATATTCTTTAAAATCCCATAAAACATTGAGTAGAGACCGGTTCACGGACCGGGCGAGAGGGGTGCCGTAAAACCCTTCCCCTTTCGTAACCAAACCCCCGAATCCGAGAAATCTTTGGTTTTATTAAGATCAGTGAAACCCCTTTTTCAAATGGGTAAATGTGTCATCTTTTTTATCGGTTTCTCGGGTTCGGACCTAAAATCCGGGTGGCGACTCAAACAATCACAATCTTTTCGAACGCGAACCGCACCGAATCTCAGTGGGCCGTCCACAGCTGGCAAGTGGTCGCACCTCACCATCGGCTCGTCTTCCATCTCTCTCCCCAAGTAGTGCCGAATCGCTGCTCTGTCCAAGTACAAACCTGAGTCGAAAGGGATCAGATCTCCCCCAACTCTCAAACCCGTGGTCGCTGCGAAGTCCAGTGGAGTGATCGTCATTTCCCCAAACCTGAAGTGAAGGCTGTTGGTGGTGTCCCACCAACGCTCCACCAGAGCTCTCACTAGCTGTCTGTTCCCCCGAGTCTCCGTTAAGGTCCGGATAAACGGAGTAAAGCCCGAGGTGTCCACAAACCACCTCACCCTCACCGGTAACAAGCCATACTGCTCCAAGCAGTCTGAAGAACCACCGTATGCGAGCAGTCCCCTGTTCACCTGTTTCAATCACAAGCTCACTCAATCAAAGCAAGAATTGCAATAAACAGAGAACAAAATCTGAAGGAACAAGTTCAAATTCAAGTTCAAGTTCAAGTTCAAATTCAAGTTAAAATCCAAGATCAAATACATACCAGAGTCCTGTTCGACATGTGTGTCGCTGAGTCCCAAAGAACCTGGTCTGCAGGGTAAAAGGGCAACAGTGGCTCGTACGTCTCACACCCCAGCGGTGTGATAAAGTGAAGCCGAAACACGTAGGTCTCAGGAGTGAAAGGTGGTCTATCTGTCAGAGCCCGTCGAACCTCCTCAACAACGGTCACATGGACCGCCTCCTCTGCCTGTCTCTCCTCCCTCTCGGCGTCCTGGACAATCGCCGGTGGAGTCTGACCAACCAAAACACTCTCCAGCTCAGGAAAGTCCTGCACGCTCCTAGCCAGGGACTCGTCAGTGGCTGCCTCCAAAGTATCTCCTAAAGTAGCTCCCGGAGCTCGTGAAGAACCCACCCGTGAAGGAAACAAAACCGGGTCAGAAGGCTCCCCAGTGTCAACACTCTCCTCTGTAGCCCTACTGGTACCAAGAACTCGGGTCAAGCCCCTGAAAACACGTGCAACAGGAACAACCGGGGCCGTCCCCTCAGCCTGTACTACCCTAGCAGCCCCTACTCTCTCCACCCTCTCAGCACGTGCCTCCTCAGTACGAATACTCTCTCTCTGCAACTCACCACTATCTCTCCCCTCACCGTCACTATCAACTGTCACACCTAAATCCTCCATCTCTACATCCCCGGGCTCAACAATTGTCTCTGAAATACCAGTCAAGGGTAAGTCCCCGCGAACCGGCGTATCCCCTCCCAAAACTGCACTAATAACCTCCTGAGGGACCTCAACCTCGCCAACTACAGTGCCCTCCACGACTCTCTGATCAACCAGGCAATCCACACCACCCACAGTCATCTCAATTTCAGAAATAGAAACGTTCAAATCTAAATCCATGGGTACCAATACAATAGGAGTAATTGTGGTACTTACCCGGACACCGGCAAGACTCTGGTCACCCCCGATGTTGCCATGCAAACCCACCCGGTCAACTATCACGCTATCACTGCCTTCCAAAGGGGTACCCGCGGCTGGACCCTCGTGGGTCGGGTCTTGATCGCCCCCAAGTACCCCCACTGGCTCAATACCACCACCGTCGGCCGCACGGTGCTCCCCCCCAGCTTCACGGCGCTCACCGCCAGCCGCACGGTCTCCTCCACCACTCCCTTCAGTCTCATCACCGATCGGTGTAGAACCGTGTTCGAAGGCTGTAAAATTAGTCGCGGTTGAAACATCCTCACTCGGAACAGTAAAAAATGAGTCGCCCGCGATCAGATCCGCCGCTGTTCGACTGTCCTCCGCCGCCGGCGAAGGTGCACGAATGCCATAAGAAGTAGAATCGGCCCCTTGCTCGTCGGAAGAAACTCTTGGTTCACCGGAACTTGCCATGGCCGAAAGTTTAAAGTGGGGTTTTGAAGTTTTGAGATTTCTTGAAGAAAATCAACAAGGGAGTAAAGAAATGGGGGAATCGGCCTCTCTTTGAAAACAACGGACCAAACTATCAAGCAAAGACCATAATACTCGGGATATCAAGCGGTTACCAGAAACAAAAAACCGACTTTGAAGAAAACAGGAGCCGTGCGGCTCATGTTATATACCGCGCGGCTTCAATGGACGAACCGCTCGGTCTCCCTCCTTTAACAGATTTTTTTTTTTTTTATCACACTCCCCCGGTCTTTGGTACTATCAAAAGTGGCCCCCAGCGCATCCTGGTCACAACTTTTTCAAATCTCCCGCGTTTAAAAGACCTCAACGGCATTTTACTAATTGATTTTCTAAAAATCATTTTTGTTTTAAAAATCCGTCAGGTACTATTCTAAAAATCACTTTTGTTTTAAAAATCCGTCAGGTACTATTCTGAAAAAATCATTTTTAAAAAAAAAAAAAAAATCCGTCAGGTACTATTCTAAAAATCATTTTTGTTTTAAAAATCCGTCAGGTACTATTCTAAAAATCACTTTTCTTTTAAAAATCCGTCAGGTACTATTCTGAAAAAAATCATTGTTTTTTATTTTATTTATTTATTTTTATTTTTAAAAAAAAAAAAATCCGTCGGGTACTATTCTAAAAATCATTTTTGTTTTAAAAATCCGTCAGGCACTATTCTAAAAATCACTTTTGTTTTAAAAATCCGTCAGGTACTATTCTGAAAAATCATTTTTTTTTTTAAAAAAAAAAAAAAAAATCCGTCAGGTACTAATTGATATTCTAAAAATCATTTTTGTTTTAAAATCCGTCAGGTACTATTCTAAAAATCATTTTTGTTTTAAAATCCGTCAGGTACTATTCTAAAAATCATTTTTGTTTTAAAATCCGTCAGGTACTATTCTAAAAATCATTTTTGTTTTAAAAATCCGTCAGGTACTAATTACTATTCTGAAAAATCACCTTTGGTTTAAAAATCCGTCAGGTACCATTATGATTTTCTAAAAATCATTTCTAAAAAGTCCGTCACGGCATTGTTTATTACTCAGAAATCATTTTGATGTCTTCAAAAGACGATCCAATTTTGTTTGCCCCGAACTACGATCGGTCTGATCCCTACAAACAGGGTACGTAGGAAGCTCTCTGCTCGACCATGTTTTTGAAACATTTGTTTCTTTCTCGCAATAGGGCGTTCAAAATTGGGACGTCTATATCTTTGACGTGACTTGCATCTCAGAATGATGACCAAGTCTCGCCAAAGAGGGGCAACTGTAGACACCCCAATTTTGGATACCCGTGCATGCCCGATGACGAATGAAACGTTTAAACCACCATGGAACTTGGCCAGGAAAATTGGAAACTCAGTCTTACAAGCCGTGCGGCTCCTGTTATAGGCCGTACGGTTCTTCCTTCTTCAGACAAGCCGTGCGGCTTGCCTATATAAGCCGTGCGGCTTCCTCATACAAGCCGTGCGGCTAGTGTTGTTATCTCTGAAAAATTCCTGACAGGCCAGCTCAAGGAATATCATCATCTCGCCACCGCCGAATATCATGATGTTTATTCCCTCATTTTCGGTTATAAATGGAGGCTTCCTCCTCACAGCAGAAAAAAGGACCAAGAAAAACCATCCCGAGAGAATTTCTGCTTGATTTTCCGGCCAAATTTCCGTCTGAAACCGCCAACAAACTCCCTCAAAACTTCACCTTCTATTCCACCTCAATTCCTCCATACCATTCCCATTCGTACTAAACCTCGATCACATAAGTCCGAATCCGAAGAATCCGAAGTTTTCAATCTCCGTTTCGAGTTCCCGAAAGGTATAAACTGTTTTCGAGCTTCGATTTTTAAATCGCAGCTCCCCGAGGGCATCCCCGATTTGATAACGGTTTCAACAACCGTATATTGACTCGGTAAATTATTTTCAGAACAAAAACCGGCTTTTCGGAGCCGTATCGGGCGAGTTTTCTCGATAAAACGCACGATACGATCCGTACCGGAAATAAATTTTACTTCAACAACTTGTTTACAAACAAAAACAATCTATTTGGAGTTGATTTGAAGAAGAAAACCAGGTTTTAAACGGATTCTGGGCTCACTGCCCCCAAAACAAAATTTTTGCAAAATAACTTGCGCACAAGCCGCGCGGCTTGTGGCACAGGCCGCACGGCTCCTGTGTAGGAGCCGCGCGGCTCCCATTTAAATCAAAATTTTCTCTCTGTTTCTCCTCTGTTCGTACTCTGTTTCCCTGATTTCTCTGTAACTTTTTCTCATTTATTACACCTCTCACCCTCTATTTTCTTGTTATTATGATTTAGTTCTCTTTGTTTAAATTTTATTTCCGTTATTGTTTCATTGTTATATTCGTATATTTGTTTAAAAGGTTTCTATAACAAAATATTTTCTACAAAAATCCCACAAATCATTTAGTAAAGACCGAGAATTTCTCGGGCGAGCGAGGTGCTTTTTTTAATAAAACCTTCCCCGCGCGTAACCTGGCTTCCGAATCCAAAAGAATCTTTTCGTGAACCAAATCCCTTTCCAAAACGGCATGAGAGTCAACAATCATTTTTTTAAAACGGTTTCTCGGGTACCAAACATTTTCTAAATATTAAACCCCGGGTGGCGACTCATTTGTTTTGTTTTCAGCGTGGATCTCACCGTCCACACACCCCTAACCGGTGGTTCACGTCGAGGCGGCATAGTTCTATTATAAGATAAGAAATAAAGATTCATTTAGTCCCACAATATCTCAATGAGGGGTCTAAGCCTCCAACGCCAAATCCCAACACGGGTACAACTCAACACTATGCCTCCACATGTGATGCAATGCTACTACAATGACTTCATGCTCATGAAAGTCACACAAGCACACAATGAATGAGAAAATAGTTTTCGTGAAAAAATGCAATGGTTTAAGCACCGAGACTTAAAGTCTCCCCACGGTCTCAAAGTTTTCGAGCCTAAAGCTCTGATACCAAGTTGTCACGCCATCATTTTTATAAAACATAAATAAAAGAATCTCAAACAATAAGTAAGTTAAAAGATAAAGATTTCCATAAATTAGAGTACATCCTTAGTCCAATGGCTATCAAATGTTGGGGCACCCTTGCCCCAAAGGTGTAATCAAATAATAAAGTTTGGGCACCCTTGCCCCAAAGGTGAAATCAAAATAACATCCCATAAGTTATTACAAATCCATAGTCAAAAGATAGAGAAAAGATTAGAGTTACAATATCATCTCCCCAAAAGAAAAGTTAATGCATTGAAGATGAATAAAATAACTCCACATTATATATGCTCATCATCCAAGTCATGCACTTCAAACCATGCACGATCAAAGCTGGGTACCAGAAAAGGGATAGGGTGAGCACACGCTCTTGTAGGAGAACTATTCTACTAATGCTAGGTGTATGAATATGATATATGCACATTAGATCATGATATGCCCAATGTTAGTACCAATGTGAATAACGGTAGCCGATTCAATTAGAAAAGGATTTTGAAGCAACAAAGTACCCAAACATCACCCCAAGTATCCATTTCATTTCACTCAACAAACCAAGTTTACCACAATAACCAAAAAAATCAAATTCACATATCAATTTTTAACAAACACAACAGATAGTTTAAAAACCTCATTTCTCACTTCTTTCATTGAAGAAAAATCATCATTTCATTAGTACTAGGGATTTAATCCCTCTGCCGGATTCCATAGGCTCCGCGTGCCCCTGCCGGATTCTGTAGGCTCCACGTGCCTCTGTCGGGTTCTGTGGGTCCCGCGTGCCCCTGCCGGATCCCCCGTGCCCCTGCCGGATTCCATAGGCTCCGCGTGCCTTTATAAAAAATTTCACCAAGTGATGACATTGGTTTGAAACATCTCATTTCCCAACATTCCATTAAAGATTCATTTTCTCCAAGTTCATTTCACCATTTCACACCTTTTGATAAAATGTGTTATGCACACACCCACACACGCTTTCTAAAAACCACCAAACGTTCATGTGAGATAAGATGACATATTTACTTATAAAACCATAGTTTTCGAGTCAAAACATGTTGAAAGTGATGCCAAAAGTCAATTTTATGAAGGAATTAGCGATCGGGGACCAAACGGACATCAAAGGGTGACCGAAAACCACCCCAAAAATAGGGGCAGTGGCAGGAAATTACAGAGGCAGCAATATATGAATAGTAACAGTGCAGATTTTCACCCTTAGGGTGTGGAATTTCAACCCAATCATAAATGAGATAACTTAGGTTCAAATTAGAGATGCTAGGTAACAATTAAACATGGCGGGAGGTCAATTTCACTTCCAATTTCACCAAACAACAAGCAATTTCATAGATCAAGAAATCTAAGTGGGAAAAACCCACACAATTTGGGGAAAACATGAATTTCAATGGAATTGGAATTAAGCTAAGAACAAGGTTTATGCAATAAATCACAACCATACAACTAGAGAGAGTAGAAATTATTCCCCTACATCAAGGTTTTGCTTGAAAATGGAAGATGAATGAAACCCTAAGTGTAGAAACCCCCAAATCCCGAATTTGGAGCTCTTGGTGTGAATACACGGAAACCCAAGCTCCGTAGAGTGCGTAGAACATGAAAATGGCCTTGGTTCTTGAAGTGGTTGAGTGAGGAGGGAGTAATTTGAGCTTGGAGGTGTAACAATGGAGGAAAGAGAGGAGAGAGGGGGTCGGTCGGGTGGAGAGGGAGGAGAGGGTGTTTTGTTTTGAGCAAAGTTCCTCAATACACTACACTTATATCCTTCTATGTTCTAATTACACTACACACCCAAATGTGACTTGTGTATATAATATGTGACCACAATACTTATTTTCATAAACCAAACTTAAGTAAAGATAATTTATTTATGAAAATAAGGAAGTACCCCCCAATTGGAAATAATGGCATTTCCAAAATTTTGAAATTTTAATTACATCAAAATCTCATCCCCTCACTTTTAGTACGAAACGACACATTTTTTCTCCGAAGAAAATGGGTGAAATATGATTTTGCTTTACTCAAAAATAACTTCCAATTATACCGTTGTGATTAGAAAAATCCAAGGAACAATTACCGGGACTTTTTATTGGCCAAATCGAAACTTCTCCAAAATGTATTTTTTTTTACACGGGTCCTTACACTTAATATATTGAATGATGGGCTCTGCCCACGAGCCTGAGTAGTCCACTAATTGTACCTCGACAATTGGCTTTGTGATACTAGGACTTTTTAGGTATCGTATTGGTGTATCCCTTAGGATTAAATTTTCTTTGTCCGTAGCAAGTCTAGCAAGCTGATCAGCTTCATCATTTTCTTCCCTTGGGAACTGAGAGATGGTAAACGCTTTGAGTTTCTTGATCAACTTCTTGACCAAGGTCAGGTACTTGCTCGTGCCTTCTTCTTTTTCTTCAAACTCTCCATTAACCTGCCCGACCACAAGCTGAGAGTTACTTATAACTGCTAGATATTCCGCTCCTGCTGCCTTGGCAAGTTGGATTCCAGCAATAAGGGCTTCATATTCAGCCTAGTTGTTGGTCACATGAAATTCAAACTTCAAAGTAAATTTGAACTTCTGCCCTTCTGGGCTCTAGAGGACTAGCCCTACTCCGCTACCTCCTTGGTCATTGACCCATCAACATATAGAAGCCATGGCCTCTGACCTTCATCAGTCTGCTCGGGGTCTAGGTAAGTATACTCAGCCACAAATCAGCTAGGACTTGTCCTTTTGCAATTGTTCTTCACTGGTATGTTATATCGAACTATCCTAATTTGACCGACCATTGGATGAGCACCCTAACGTGTTTGGGTTGTGTTGTGCTCGTTTCAAGGGTTAATCAATTAGAACCTTGATGGAATGGGCCTGAAAGTAAGGCCTTAACCTTCCTGCCGTTATCATAACTGTAAATGCCACTTTTTTTTTTTTTTATAGTAAACTGGGTGTTGAACTCTTTCCTCTTCTAGGATTAACACTGAACTACTGCATGAGGTGATATCGCAATATACAAGAAGAGATTTTCCCCTTGAACAATCCTGTTGAGTAGAGGAGGAGATTGAAGGTACACCTTCAATTCTTTAAATGCTTTCTCGCCTTCTGTAGTCCATTGAAATGGCTTCTTCAAGATTCTAAAAAAGGGTTGACGTTTGTCTGTTGACCTAGATATGAACAAACTAAGAGATGCAACAAATCCTATCACTTTTAGTACTTACTTAGTGAATTTTTGGGGGCACATATCAAGTACGGCTCTTTTATTTTCTGGATTGGCCTCAATCCCTCTCTAGGACACCATGAAGCCTAGGAATTTGCCTAAAGCTACCCCAAAAGCACATTTAGTTGGGTTTAACCTCATCCTATATTTTTGGAGAACCTCAAAGGTTTCCCATAGGTCACCCACATGCTCCTTTTTGGCTGAGCTCTCAACGACCATATCGTACAAGTATACTCCCACATTTTTACCGATTTATTTTTTGAACATTTGGCTTACCAACCTCTGATAGGTTGCCCCAGTGTTCTCGAGCCCAAAGGGCATGACCTGGTAACAATACAAGTTCACTTCCTCTGCTACAGCTTTGTTCCTTTCGGGGGAAAATGTCCTCTTCTTTTGCTTGACTGGTCAGACATCTAGATAGGCTGAAAGTTTATGGGACATGACCCTTGGGTAAATCTCCGGCTTAGCATCGTGGGACCATGAAAAAAAGTACTCCCTCCGTTCCTATTTGTTTGTCCCACACTCTCTCTCTTGCCTTTTTTCAAATCAAAAAATTAAGTGCTTCCGTCTATCATTTTTTAAATTTTTTCCCACCGAATTAAAGTACACGATGAGTACTTTAATTCAGTGTAAAAAAATTTGAAAAATGATACACGAAAACACTTTATTTTTTTATTTGAAAAGTGGCACGACTTTTCGTAGAGGACCAACAAATAGGAACGGAGGGAGTAATTGTTTTCTTGTAGAAAACTGAGCAGATCACGTCGGATGTTTGAATCCAAGGCAACTCCAATTCTGACAACTCTGTGTGGTTGGCCTAGCTCTAGCTCTTCTTCTGTCAAGTCCTCACCTGGATTCCTCTGGAGGAGCTTCTCTTGATCTTGAACATCTATACCATCTGCCACCAAGATTTCTTTTGCACTCCTAATGGAGAAGTTGTGGCACTTCTAAGCTGCTTTTTGGTTTCCTCTTAGTTCCCTGAGCCCTTCCGGTGTTGGGAACTCCATCTTGCGGTAGTAGGTGGTTATGATAGCTTTGATCTTGTTGAGAATAGTTCTTCCCATCTTGTATGCGGATGGGCGGTTTACCACCAGGAAATCAACCATATGTGTGGTCTACTTTTCTTCTTCCCCTAAGGTGGCCGAAAGAGCAATCTATCCCTTGGAATTGACTATTCTCCTGTAAATCCAACTCGGGATGACTGCATGGGCCTTGATAGATTGGATGACTGCATAGGCTGTATTGCAGCCCTCAATAGATTTGTAGCCAGGTCCACGGACAAATGCCAACCTTTCTTTAAGATTCTAAAGAAAGCATTTGAATGGACTGCTGAAGGTGAACGAGCATTTAATGAACTTAAAGAATACTTGCAATCTCCACCTTTTCTCAGCAAGACTGAACCGGGAGAAACGTTATACCTATATGTTGCAGTTTCACCTCATGCAGTCAATTCGGTGTTGATTCGCGACGACAAAGGAATTCAGCATCCAGTGTACTACACAAGCCGAGCTCTTAGGGGACCTGAGATAAGATACCCCAGAATTGAGAAGGTTGCATTTGCTATTGTAACAGCAGCATGGAGGCTAAGGCCGTATTTTCAAGCTCATCCCATTAAGGTTCTTACGGATCAACCGTTGAGAAGAGCTCTGCATAATCCTGAAACATCAGGTCGATTAATCCAATGGTCGGTCGAAGAAGTTTTACTCTCCCTTATCTCAGATACAAATGATGTCAGCTGGCTTGGAATGACCTCTTTAGGTCGGCACTCCCATAGAAGCTCAGTCCAAGGGGCTAGCTCAGCTCGGCATATCAGCTCATCATGCAGAGTCCTACGGGAACGGGGCTCTAAGGAGTCTATCTCCAAGATAAGCCTCAACCGGCCAGATCCTTATCTAATTAGTACCAAGATATATACGATAAAGGCTAAACTCTTATCAAGATAAGAGACCTAGCGTACCAAAGAACTGATAAGGATAAATACAGTTAGTTGGAAGTCAAAGACTCCAAGTTCTACAAAGACTCAATCACTCCCAATGCCTATAAAAACACCGATGTAACCCAAATAGAGGTAAGTGATTCTGGTAACTGAATCCACAAGTTATAATCTACTTCTCTATACAATCCACGGACTAACTTAGGCATCAGAGGCTAGTTAGCTAACACCACACATGTGTCCTTAGTAGTTCATTGTTTTACAAGTCATACGTTGAGCTACGCCGGAAATTTCTTCATATGGTACTATCCCAGCGGATGCTTTGTCAACACAAAACTGATTTTCCTCGTCACATGACACACACTTGGACTTTTTTTTTGTTTTAAAAATGACAAATGGAGAAACCAGTCGTGGCATTAGAGAAACCAATCGTGTCACTATCGCCTACATTTCATAAGACGTGGTAACAAATCAAAGTGTTAATGTTTTAACTTTTATGGTTTTTGAAGTTATTTATGCTTTTGACCAATTTTTTTTACTATTTGGAATACAAGTATTAGGATGTGATAAAGTGCAGCATATATAAAATTATACACTAAAACCAGAAAAAAAAAAAAAAAGAAGAAAGAAGGAGAAGTAAATGATTTTCATGATTTTTACTTATTTTTTGTTTTTAGCAGAATTTTTATCATGTTTTTAGTAGACTATTTCAAACCAAGACTTCTAAGATTACACTTTCTAGGCAAACAAAAAAATTCTATACATTTTTTTTTTTACTCTTTAATGGGCCCTTAGGGCTAACTTTTTGATGTCATTTTGGCACCATATTTTTCCCCTTCTACTCCGGTTTTTGACTAAATTCAGGTCAAACTTTTAAATCACTTCATTCGGCTTTGGTTCTTCACCCATTCTCTTTTGATCCCATTCTTCCTAAATTTATTTTGGTATTTTATATTCCCGCAACAGCCAAAATACGCACGATTCTTCTTTTGGTATTTTTTTCCTTTTTTTTTTGAAGTTTTTTTAGATTCATATTTTTTTAAGAATTAAGGATTCACCTCGACAAGAGGAGTCTAAGAAACAAAAAAAGTACGACCCAAAAAAAATTCAAATATGATAGAACTGGTAATTATAGCTTTAGCGACGTACGATCTGAAATTTTCTAATTGCGGTCCAAATTTTTATACTATTTTGATTCCTTTCGCCTAGACAAATAATCAATCAAAAAAATTGTGATGAAAATCTAAAAAACATATTACAAAAAGCAAGATAAAATTATCAAAAGGAGGAGAATAAGTGTCTTTCAACATATTAAAAAAATACTGAATTTTTCTCAAATTTTTTGTATTATTTTTATGTCTGCATTGCGGATAAAAATTTTGGGACATAGGAAGTAACATCGTTTTTCTGAACCACACATACGCTCTCACAGACCATTTCATTCAATCAACCCACATCACATCACATCACATCACATCACCCTACACCAGCTACTGTTCCTGGTTTTGACCATTTGGAGGTACGGTAAATTGGGGGACATGGAGGGGCATTTGGGAGTGGACGAGTTAGGTGGGGAGGAACAACTAGAGAGAATGCGGAGGGGGAAAGGTTTTGTGCTATAGAAGAAAGGAAAAGGGAATAATTGGGAGAAAAGGAAATACTTTCCAAAAACGTCGAATCCAAGAGTACAAGAAAGGGCCAACCCGGGCCAACCCCTTTACCCTTTTTGTTCTTTCGGCAACCAATGGCGTACCTCGTATTCATTAGCTCTGGTGTCTTGTACCTCACTCTCACTCTCCCTCATGGCGCGTTGACTAGACCATATGCTGCAATTTTTCAAGTTGTAAAATCCCAACACAAGAGCAATTGGTCTTATTTTCGATCAAATAATGTACTCCATTCGTCTCCATTTTTTGGTCATAGTCAATACTTTCTTATGGTTTAAAAAACACGGAAAATCCACCGGTACCAATGCCATGGTACTGACCACGTATCGACCGGCGACGGGAACCCCGTTATGGGTTCCAAACAATCGATCCAAACCGTTCATTTATCTCAAAATCAAATTCTGAGTGGGCCTACACGGAAATCGATACAATCGGACGGTTGTAAGATCTCGATCCAAAATCACCCCATTTCATTCAAAATTTGATTTTGAGATGAATGAACGGTTCGAATCGATCGTTTGAGACCCACAACGGGGTCTCCAAAGCCGGTCGGTACCATGGCGTCGGCACCTGTAGAACGATTGTCAAAAATATTGTCTCATTTCTAACCAAAAGAGCAATACTTGATGTAAATTGCTACTTTTATTCTTTCATTTTTTAACTACTCCAGTACTAGCAAAAATAAGATAAGACAGTTGAAAGTGCTTTGTAACTATTGAATGGTAAAATGAGAAAATCAAGGGATAGAAGATGCAATGTTATACTCCTCAAAGGGAGAGAAAAACTTGGATGCAAATAGGGTACGGCTGACGTGGTGCCTGAACGTCAATCTCGGCAGTCTAAAATGTTTTTGACGGCCCAAATTTCTCCCTCCCTCTCTTATCTCTCTCTCCCCTCATTCTCTCTTCTTTTTTTCTCTCTAAAATCCGGACCGTTCAACACACTTTTGTACGGTCAAGATACGCGCTACGGTACCCAGCCGTCACCCAAGTTTTTCTCCCAAAGGAGAGTACAACATTATAACGATCGAATCCCCAAAGGAAACAAAAAAAATGGGACGAAAAAGAGTATTTTGCATCCTTATACTTTTATATGCGTGTCACATCACTATGCATCCTGTATTTGTTTTTGGTGCGTACATCCCGTATTTTTAATTGACACATTTGAACTCACAAAATTATATTAGTTGAGTGTCAAAGTCCCTCTTCTGTTAGACAACCCGTAGAAAAAGTAACGAAAATTGATCACATGGTTTCTTTGTGACCCATAAAGACTGAACTATAAAAAGGTGATGAAACATTTCATTCTCGTATTTAAGTAGATGAACTATAGTTCTAGTAGGAAACAAAAAAGGCAAAAGCGAAAATAAATAAAAGTTTGAATTTATTAAGTGGATGTAAGAAAACATTAAGTATAAAGCTTTTTTGTAAACCTAGAAGAGTCAAAAATTAGGTTCTCTTCTCATTACGTAGTACTTATACAAAAGGGAAAAAAGATAAATTACAATAACACCCTAAACTACTAATCTAACTACATAAAGAATTAAACACAACTTAATTACACGTTTACACCCACAACTAACACTCCCCCTCAAGTTGGTGCGAAGATACCAATCAAGCCAAACTTGTGGAAACTCTTGCTGCTAAGGCCTTTTGTGAAAATGTCTGCCAATTGATTTTGGATCGCACAAAATGCTTACATATCAACCCCTCGCTCAACTTTTCCTTGATGAAGTGTCTGTCAATCGCTATATGCTTCGTTCTGTCATGTTGAACAGGATTATGAGCAATATTTATGGCAGCTTTATTGTCACAGTAGATTTTCATAGGACCACTATAAAAAATTCTCAAATCATGTAACAAAATTTGGAGCCACAAGAGCTCACAAACACCATGAGCCATAGCCCTATACTCTGCTTCCGTGATAGACCTAGCAACCACTGATTGCTTCTTACTTCTCCAAGTAACCAAATTTCCTCCAAGAAAAGTGCAATAGCCAGAAGTAGAGCGTCTATCATCCACAGAACCAGTCCAGTCAGCATTAGTAAATGCCTCCAAACGCAGATGACCGTGATTAGAGAATATAATTCCTTTCCCTGGAGCTGATTTGAGATACCTCAAAATACGATAAACTGCATCCAGGGGTGAAGTATGAGGATCATGCATAAACTGACTAACAATGCCCATTGCATAAGTGACATCTGGTCTAGTGTGAGCTAAGTATATTAGTCGACCTACCAGTCACTGATATCTCTCTTTATCAGTGCACTCCCTTGCATCTCCACTAAGCTGATGATTAGCCTCAATAGGAGAATCTGCAGGTCTACAACCCAACATACCTGTTTCTTCCAATAGATCAAGTATATACTTCCTTTGGGAGATAAAAATACCTCTATCAGACCTTCCCAATTCCATTCCAAGAAAGTATCTTAATGATCCTAAATCCTTAATCTCAAATTCTTTAGCCAAACTAGACTTGATATTAAGAATCTCATCCACATCATTGCCTGTCATTATTATATCATCAACATAAACAATAAGGACAACAATCTTACCAGCACTTTTCTTGATGAACATAGTATGATCTACATGACTCTGTTTATATCCGAATCTCAACATAGCCTTTGAAAACCTGTCAAACCAAGCTCTAGGTGACTGCTTCAACCCATAAAGAGCCTTTTTCAATCTACATACCTTCCCTCAGTCTGAGATGAAGAAAAATCTGGTGGGATAGCCATATATACCTCATCTTCTAACTCACCATGGAGGAATGCATTCTTCACATCAAATTGTTGGAGATGCCAATTCAAATTGGCAGCACAAGAAAGTAGTGTTTGAACAGAGTTCATCTTTGCTACCAGAGCAAACGACTCCTCGTAGTCAATACCATAGGTTTGAGTGAAACCCTTGGCAACAAGCCTCGCCTTGTATTGCTCAACTGTACCATCAACATTCTGCTTAACAGTGAAACTCCATTTGCATCCCACTGGTTTCTTCCCTTCCGGAAGTGATACTAGCTCCCAAGTGCCATTCTTTTTCAAAGCCGCCATCTCTTCTATCATAACTTCTTTCCACTTAGGTATCGATTATTGATGAAGTAAGTAAAGAACAGACCACAGAGGAGTGGCAAGAAAAGTTAGTAAAACGATTAAATCACCGGGCAAGGTGATGCGCCCGTCTCTGAATTGGTGCATTTTACCATGATTGGGAAGAAATTATATTACTGCGGAGCTCAGGGGTGGCTCGCGCGGTGCATTGGGCTCCAAGAGGCCAAGGCCAGGTTGGTCAGATTCATGATGCAACCTGTGGAGAAAATGACATCTCTCTTTACAGGAGAGTCCAGAGGCAGGGCTATTACTGGCCCGGAATGAAAGCGGACGCCATTGAGGTACTGAAGAATTGCGAGAAATGCGCGCTAGCCATTCCAACACAAGAATGTTGCTTCTTAGTGGAGCAAGATTGGAGGCAGAAGTACATTGACTTCTTGCAGGAGGGTGCGCTACCAGTGGAGAGGGAATATAGAAGACAAGTTAAAATGTCTGCCAGGCATTTCTTTATCAAAGATGGAAGTCTATACAGGAGAACTCTAGACCACATCCCCTTGCGATGTTTGTCCAACAAAGAAGCTGAGGAAGTGTTGTACAAAGCCCATGAGTTGGAACATCAGGGCAGGCGGAAGCTATATGAACACATTATCCACCTAGGGTACTACTGGCCGCGGATGGAATCTGATGCCAAGGCACATGTGCGCAGGTGCCACGCATGCCAGAAATTTGGAAACCTTGTTCATGCGCTAGCGGTTGAGCTCCACATTATCTGCGCACCCTATCCCTTCCACACTTGGGCAATGGACCTTGTCGGGCCCATCACGCCACACTCGTGCAGGCATCAGTGGATTTTAGCAGCCACTAAAGTCAGCACTAAGTGGGTGGAGGCATTACCATTGAAGAACGCGACTGGTGCGGCGGTGGCTCAGTTTATCAAAGAAAACATTATTTGCAGATTCGGTATACCAAAAGTAATCTTATCAGACAACGGAACCCTGTTTATCAACAAGGATGTGGGTGAACTACTCTAGTCTTACTCCGTGGAACACCAGACTTCAACACCTTATTACCCTGAGGGGAATGGGCAAGCTAAGGCCACAAACAAGTATTTGGTGCAGATCCTGAGCAAGCTATTGGATGAGAAGGGTGGAACGTGGTCAGATCACTTGATCACGGCGCTCTCGACATATCGGATAGCAAAGAGAAAAGCAACACGGACTAGCCCCTTTAATTTGGTCTATGGCGCTGAGACTGTACTCCCAGTTGAGTTGAGCGTACCCTCCGCGCGGCTGGCTTTGTCAACAGAAGTCACAGCCGCGGAGCGCCGCGCAGACCTAGAAGCCTTAGAGGAAAGGCGAGAGCTTGCCGCAGAACACCAGGCCAAATACTGGGAGTCAATGTCCAAGTTCTACAATAAGAGTGTGGTTCTGCGGGAATTCAAAGTTGGAGATTTAGTTTGGAAGTCAACCACGACGTGATGAGAAATGTCAAGCTCCCTAAATTTACCCCGAGATGGGAAGGACTGTCACGCCCTCATTTTTTTATAAAAACAAAAATAAAGGAATTCCTTGCAATTAATAAGTCAAATGATAAAATATTTCCATAAATCCTCCCCAAGAGGTTTCCATTCAAAATATACATCATTAATCCATTGGCAAATCAAGTATTTGGGCACCCTTGCCCCAAAGGTGAAATCAAGTATTATCCCATAAGTTATTACATAAGTCCAGATTGTCAAAAGATTGAATAACCAAAAGTCACATTGTCATTTATCAAAATACAAAACTTGAGATGGAAAAATAACTTCATGCATGCATAAGCTTCACATAATGCATCACTCCACACGCATCCGATCTCATGCTCCATGTTGTGTACCTGGGAAAGATAGGGTGAGCTCACTAGCTCGTAGGGAAAACCATACTACAACCGCTAGGCATATAAATATGATGAGTGCACATGATGTGGTTTGCCAAGATAAGAGATGCTCAAAGGAACACAACGGAAGCTAAAACAAGGGATACGTGTCCAAGAAGTACCCACGTGTCAAAAGTGATATCAAGTGTCCAAAAAGATTTCAAGGTGTCCCAGAGTACCCATTAGTTCATTAAGTTTGTCAAAATCATCGATAAGTATCACACATGTCCAAAACCGCGTCCAAGTATCCATTGTTACCAAAATACCATATGTACTTCAAAACATTTTCATTTCTAAGTACTCAACACCACCTAAGTTTCCATCTTTGTTTCACCAAAATCACTCAAGTTACTCACACAAGTTTAAAACCAAGTCCACAAGTCGAGTTTCGACAAAACACAATAAATAATCCAAAATCTCATTTCTCATTTCTTTCATTGAAGAAAAACATCATTTTCATTAGTACTAGGGATTTAATCCCTCTGCCGGGTTCTGTAGGCCCCACGTGCCTTTGCTGGGTATTTGTAGGCCCCGTCTGCCTCTGTTAGGTTCCATAGGCCCCGCGCGCCTTTGTTGGGTATTTATAGGCCCCGCCTGCCTCTGGCGGGTTCCATAGGCCCCGCGTGCCTCTACCGAGTTCTGTAGGCCTCGCGTGCCTTTGCCAAAAATTTTACCAAATGATGGCATTGGTTTAAAACACCTCATTATCACAAACATCTCATTAAAACTTTCTTAACAAGTCCATTTCCCAAATTTCATTTCACCAAAGTGCCCTTTCTTTTGAAATGCCACAATTTTCGCCAAAAGGGGCGACCAATCCAATATGCCTTGTGTCCGATACGTATAACGAATTGTTCAATAAAAACACGTGTCATTTCAAAATAGTTTTTGGGGTTACCACGTTGCTATATATCAAGTATACGAAGTTCCGGACGATTGGAGGTCAAACGGACGTCAAAGGGTGGCCGAAAACCACCCAGAAAACAGGGGCAGCAACATAGAAACAGGGGCAGCAGCTGCCTTGTCCAGAAAATGGCAGATTTTCACCTCTAAGGTGTGTAATTTCAACCCAAAACGCAAATGGGATAGTCTAGGTTCAAATTTGAGATGCTAGTCAACAATTAAACATGGAGGGAGGTCAATTCCACTCCCAAATTCATCAATCAACAACCAATTTCATAGATCACAAAATCAAAATGAGGAAAACCCATACAAAGAGGGAAAACATAATTTTTCAAGAAATTGAAGCCAAGAACAAGATATGTTCAACAAATCACAAGTATATAACTAGAGGAGGTAGTAATTGTTTCCCTACCTCAAGGTTTTGCTTGAAAATGGAGGAAGAATGGAACCCTAAGTGTTGAAACCTCGAAATCCCGAAACTTGAACTCTCGGTGCAAATCCAAGGTGACCCGAGCTCCCCACGGTGCGTAGAACACGAAAATGGTCTTGGTTCTTGAAGTGGTTGAGTGAGGAGGGGTTAACTTGAGCTTGGGAGGTGCAACAATCGAGGAGAGAGAGGAGAGAGAGGGGCCGATCGGGTTGGGGAGGGAGTAGAGAGTGAAATGTTTTAATTTTCTTTACTTTAATTTATTTATGAAAATAAGGAAGTACCCCCCATTTGGAAACAATGGCATTTACAAAATTTTGAAATTCTAATCACATCAAAATCTCATCCCCCCACTTTTAGTACAAAACCGAAAATGGGCACATTTTTCTCCGAAGAAAATGGGCGAAAGATGACTTTGCCTTGCTAAAAAATAACTTCCGATTATACCATTTTGATTAGAAAAATCCAAGGAACAATTACCGGGACTTTTTATCGACCAAATCGAAGCTTCTCCAAAAAGTGATTTTTCAAAAAGTAATTAAATTTTCTGGGTCTTTACAAGGACCGTATCAAGTCATTAACGATGGGACAAGTGGTTACCACAAACTTTCTAGAGTCTCTGATGGATTTCTTACGGGCCCCATCAACATCAAGTTCATGAAGAAGTACTACCCATAAATGAAAAGTATTTTTGAAGCTTTAACAGTCTCCCAGCCAATGTTTGAAGCCTTAGTTGATTTTTATCATGTAATTTTCCTTTGTCATTACAAAAGTTAATGAAATGCTTGGTTGTTTTACACAAAATTATGAATAGAGTTTCATCTCATATGGTGACAAACAAGTCATGATTTATGAATGAATTATTCAGAAACGTCTTGATAACCACAAAAAGCATAAACAGAAAGCATGGACAGAAACAAATAAGCTCAATGTAACAAAAATCCTTTCATATATGATGAGAGTATTCATTACAAGGGAAGTAAAATACAATCACTGCGGGGGAGAATGGAATAAGCCCTTGGTGACAGGGTCGTTCTTTGAAACGCTACTCCGCCCGTAGCCTCTAGTTCTTCCTTCTCGCGTAGGGCAACCTCCAATTCGGCCTGCCTATCTCTTACGAACATCTCTCGTTGAGCAAGGGCGGTGCGCGCAATGTCCACCCTAGCTTAAGCCCGCTCAACCTCCCTTCTCTTCATTTCAATGCGGAGCAGAACCTTGAAGGCTCTGTGTGACTCATACATGAGCTCCATGTGGGAGATAAGCTAGCCAAGTTCCAGTCCCCCACAGTCCTGAAGGTCCGCAAGGGCTCCTTTTCCATCCTCTAATGAAATCAGACCAAACTGTTTGAGGGGGATGGCTTGCAAGGAAGTGAGCACCGATGCTAGGTTGTCCAGAATCATGCCGCCACCTAAAGGACTCTTCGCAAGGAAATTGGCAAACGTCTTCAGATACGTCTATTGAATGCCTTCTAGGGCAGGCAAGTTCTCCTTGGAGACACGGAAGGATAGGAATTTTGCATGAGAAATTGGGACCACGGCGTGCATCTCCACTTGGCACTGAGAATCGCTGTATGCCGGAGATGAATCCTCGATGTCTATGGCTTCATTCCCATTGTGAATCACCAACTGCTTGGCCTCCTCCCCTGGGGTGCTGGACTCTGCCTTGCTCTTGTCATCTCCCTCTGGTGCGTCCCCCTCGGCGATAGCAGTCAAGTGATCTTGCTGGTCGGTTTTTTGTCCTTGTTGCTCGACCAGTTGCTCTTGCTGTTCCAAGGCGGCTTGCATCTCTTGTACCTTTTCCTGCGGGTCCCCAGCAACTTCCAAGTCTGAAAAATTATCTTTGGATAAAGCATGAATAACTGGGTCTACGGAAGTCGACACAAATTCGCCTAAGCTGTGAGTAGTGTGCGGCTTAAAACTTGGCCCCGCGGAAATTTCACCTCCTATATTTTGGAATGTGCGGGAAGAGTCAGGATGTTTATCTTTCTCTACGGGCGACACGCTGCTGAGGAGTATGCTCAGTGGGAGGCTTGGAAACAGAGGCCTGAGCAATGCCAAAGTCCTTAGCTGCGTGATGACTCTACTCGTCACCACTATCAACGTACAGGCACATAAACTCGCGCTCATAGCCTTTGCCAAAGCCCTCAGCAATGTCTTCCAAACTCTTTTCTTGTGGATGTGGTTTTGATGCGCGCCGCCTGCCGGATTTGATCCTGCTGGCTCCTCCTCCCTCTGAGCTTTCTTCTCCGCGCGGAGCTAATACCTCATCAATAGGGGGCTTACCCTCTCTTCTGCTTTAGGATGAGCGAGGGAATCCTCGTCAAATTCCACAGGCCGTCGCACTGGAGGGTTGAGGTGGCCTCCGCGCCATCCTCTTTCTCCTTCTCAACCCTTTTACTCTTATCAACAAGGGCGCTGATTGGGCTTTGCTCATCATCACTATCACTAGCACCAGCTTGCTGCCTGGCTGGGGTGGATGGACCCTCTTGCCCTTCAATTATGGCAGAAGTGAGTGGCTTAGTTACGCGGGCAGCCAAAGGGATGGTGTCATCGGGATCCTTATCTAGGCCACTAGCGGTCGGAGAGGGTTCGCGTTGACCAAACTGTTCTGTGAACATGGGTTGCCCGGTCCCAGCGTGAAACAAGAAAACTAGAATAAGCACGTGGAAAACTAGAATAATGGACAAGAGTAAGGGAAAATGGCATCCCTGCGCAGTCTCCTCCGCGTGCGCGATCTCCCTGGTTCCTTTGCAGCTTGCAAAGCTGCCTGAGTTCTGGTTCTAACCCCTGACATGGGCACAACAGAAATGGGCTCAACAGCCCTGGCTGATTGGTCAGCAGCGCGGGCACCCTTCAAAGCCCAGTGGCTACGCGCACCGCGCCAATCGATAGACTGAGCCTTGGGGGCCTGGAGAGTGAAGTCTGGCTTGTATACAAATGCGTAGAAGGAATCTAAATTTTTCCACCAAAATAAACAGTACTGCGTGGAGACCAAGGGAGGGTGGATTGACTTCGGGAATCTCCAATGTCAAACCCCGCCTAAAAGAATGCTGGTATAGGAAAACAGATACTAATTGAAGGCAACAGAGAATTCTAGAGGCTCCAGCCCAGCACCTAGCACAACTTGATCATACCCCAACTGGCGGGCCACTCGGTCCGGTCTGTACACCACAGTCTTTCTTCCATCAGAGCTCAGAACGGGCAAGTAGGCCAGGCGACACATGCAATAGATGTAATGAGGAGGTTCCGCTTCGGGGCATTTTGATCAGAGGAGTCTATCTCCTTTGGGGCGTCAAACGTGTACTTACAAACCCCGTCCAAAGTTTGGGTGTAAGGGCGCGGGTAGAAGTGAGATTCATCATCCATGAAATCATCCCAACACTTAGTGTTGGCTGTGTTGTTCTAGCGGAGGATGATGGGATATATCGGGTCCTCTATAATGTATTTGTAGCGACCGTCGACCTCCTTAATAGGGCGACCTCTTCTATCCAGGAGCTACTTGGATTTCTAAGTAGGAAACTTCTTTGGCTTTGGGGCCACGATTGGGAAATGCTCGTATACCAGTGCGGTAAAAAATTGAGTGTGCACCATAGAGATAATGTCGTAACGACCCACTGATTTTCCAAAATCCGCGAAAAGGCAGTCCAATTGCTGAAACAGGTGGTCGAGGAATAGCGGCCCTAGAGGAAACCGATCCCCTTGCGCGATTCTTACCGCAAGCGGAAAGGTGAACTCACTAGGGGCATCAATGGGGAAATTGGGAAAAATGAAGAACGAGAGGAAGAAAGAAATAAAGGCGGGCAGGTAGATCTCACCCTTATACGCCGGGCCATCGGTGGACTGATGTTCTGCGTTCCCGAATTGCATGGGCTGAATGTCCTTGAAGAAATATCTGATCCAAGAACCCCAAGAAGTCTTTTTTGGGTCAGTCACGGCCCTTCGTCTTCCACTCTTATCCCACTGAGAGCCCAGGTGGCTCGCATATTTATAAGCCAACTTTAAATTGGCTACAACCGCGGGAGGATAGATGCAGGATGGCATTGGTGTCCTGTAAGGTGCCGCCGAACTCTCCCCATGGAAAGACAAAGGAATGGGTGTCGTTGCTCTAGCGCGACACAAAGAAATCGAGGTTCTCGTTCCTCTTATTTAAGGTCAGACTATGAGAAATCTTGACAGCTTATAATATGTAGGAATCCTCCAAAATCTTTTGAAGATCCTTGTCACCAAGTACGTCATCAACCCATTCGCTCCAACAAGCAGGGGCAGTAAAAAGTGCAGACTACTGGACTGAGGAGTACGGAAAGTCTCTTCTCTCTATGCGGAGACGTAAAATAGAGGAGGGCTGGACCAGATCACTTTCCTCAAGCGATGCCTCTGGGCGGATTCACAACACGTCATCAAGTTCACTGCCCACTGGCTCGTAAGACTCGATTTTCTTCCAGAAAGGGTCACCTTTGCCCTTGAGATAGAGGGTCCTACGCCACTGGTCATCTGATGGAACCGACCACCCTGAACCGTGGGTCTTCCCACTGTGATTTTCTCGCCACGAGCCATGATTGTGAATAAGGGTTTGAGTGAGAAAAGAGTTGAGAGAGAGAGAGAGAGAGAGAGAGGCTCTGAGAAGTACTGGATGAAAGTAAAGTGGAGAAATGATGTGAAGATGCGAATTTATAGAAAAGAAAGGGGATTAACTATCGCAATCAATCGCCACAATGATGGAGTTCGAAGAGTCGTCACAATGATGACCTCGATCAGATGAAAGGACGATTCCCTAAAAAGGCGTCAGAAATTGGATAATGCGCTGACGTCATGTGCGCGTGGGAAAGCGCGTGATCGTGACGCCACGCGCCCACGTGTTCCACACGCGCGTGGGGGCCATTGTAGGGGAGGTCAGCGCGCGCCCCCCCATTGACCAAAGTCAACGATGACCATCCAATATATAGGATGATGAAAGGTGTCACCCAGGTGGCACGATACCCGCGTGACACGTGGCTTATCCCCGAGCAAGTCTCCGCGTAAGGACCACTGGTGCGGTACTACCTAATGCTAGGCACCTAAGTAGCGCGCATTCTAGGCCCAACAAGGGCAATGCTTGGACAACCGTCGGCCATCCGAATAGGAGAAAAGCCCATGGCCCAAATGACAAGCGCGGCCCAGAACATGGGCGAAGACGCGAGAAGCTAGTCTTGTATAGCCCAGGAAATTATACCTGCTGCGGTCTGAAGGCAGGACCCCGGGGGCCCCCTGAGGCTTGGTTGTGGTATAGGCGCGACCGAACAGGTCACGACCTTGCCCTGACAGGAATAAGGGAGATCCAATGGCTTGGTGGCTATAAAGAATAAGAGGATCGCTGTGCGGGGGATAGCGTGCCACCGCGCGGTGGATGACGTCACTCGTACGGTCAGGTTGTACGGAAAGGACATGTGTCATCATATTATAGGGTGACAGTCTGGCACCTAATCATTGGTCCAAGGTGCCTATAAATATGGGACATTCCCTTTCAGTGCCCAGAGGTTGGTGAAATCTTGGCAGAGCATATGCCATCGTAAAGAGAGAAAAGGGATAATCACTGATTGAGAGGAGACCATTCTCTTTGAAATCAGTCCCCATCTCTTAGGTCACCAGGGTATCACACGGATTAGATTGAGAGCAATCCACTGCCTTAGTCTTTTCTGTGCACACCTACTCTGTTCTTCACCCTTCCCCTAGATCACTCTATTCTCTTTCCTACTGTGCTTTACTGTTGACTATTCTTACCTCTCCAGCTCATCATTTTGGCTAAAGCAAGAACCATCACTTACAATTGTTGGCCACCTTTTCCGCTACCGTGGAAGATTTTAAGGGGTATCCCGATGGAATTTGAAAGTTGAAACTTTTTCTTTTAACAAAACAAACTTCATTATCGTAAAGATAAAAAATGAAATCATTCCAATAGGGAAAGAAATGCGTTGAGAGAGATTCGAAGAGACCAAAACCCTCCTAATGCTGC
This sequence comes from Vaccinium myrtillus, assembly GCA_016920895.1. Lineage (NCBI taxonomy): Eukaryota > Viridiplantae > Streptophyta > Magnoliopsida > Ericales > Ericaceae > Vaccinium > Vaccinium myrtillus. The sequence goes on from CM029274.1 coordinate 23,859,162, forward strand.
ACTGAACCTACTTCTTGCCCCTCAATTTTTTTTATGATAAAAACAAAACAACAAAAAACAACATTATTGAGAAGATTTCAACATAAAAAAAGAAACATAAAAGATGATCAGATGTCCCAAGATCTGCCCCTTTCCAAGAAAGCCTTGACCCCTACCAACCACCGGACCAAACTTGCTGGAAAAACACACTTGAAAAATGTCGCTCCTTCGCCACCACGTAAATGCTGAACTTGGCCCATAGTCAGTGCCGACTCATTAGTTTTGGAGGCCTGAAAACGAACTTATGAGATGAGGCCCTCCATGTATTTTGCATAATAAAATTTTTCAACACATATCTTCATAAAAAAAAAACCATTAAAAATTATTTATCATTACACAAATTTAAACATATAGTCATCGAAAATTAAACCACCATCTTAACTTATATATTATTGCAGAATGACTTTTCATGAGGAGAACTACGGTTGCGACAAGTGGCAGAAACGTGGATGCGACATGTGGCACCAGCAAAAAACAAGAATAGAATTTCTAAGATGAACTTACCTTAGATGAATAAAGTATCTATTATAGTATTGCTGGATGGGTTTTCGCGAGGAGAGCTACGGATGCGAGGACATGTGGCAGCCATGAAGGCCTGTAGATACGAGACGTGTCCATTTTGTTCATCCAATTTTTAGTTTTATTTCCATCTTCTAAGTTCCAAAAAATAACGCATTTTGTCCTAATAGGAAAGATTTTTTGAGTGATTTCATATATAATGGAAGCAACACATTTGTTTACAAATAGTCAACGACTAAATCAACAAAAAAGAAATGATTTAATTTGTAAACAAAGCAACACCTCTTGAGATGGAAAATTAACTTGTAGACTATTGTCTTATAATAAAAAATGATAGTAAGATAAATAAAGCCAAGTTAGTAGGTATAATCCATGATTTTTCATATTTCACAAATCACGTTTATAATTAGGCAATGATTTTTTTTTTTTTGGTCTGAATCCATAATTTATGCATTTTCTGTAACGCCCCGAAAATCGGGTACGTTAATAAATAAATTTCATAATTTATTTAAATAAAATGAAACTTCATTAATAATATTAAAGAGTACTTAAAATTTTTTGTCGGGAAACTTAAAAGTAAACCAACTTATTACAACTGAAACGAATTAAATTCTAACAGTCTGAAAAACTTAAACATTTATTAAAAGTTTAACAGAAATAAGGACAGAGCTATCTAGCTAAATCCCTACTGATAAAGCCACGGGTCCACCACTTGTTCCCCACCTAGCTGCTCCATTGCTTCAAATTCAGCTGGCAGCTCTTCATCTCCTTCTGTACCTGGTGTTGGGGACGCCAGGGCCACAAAAGTAGAACCATGAGTGATTTAATTACACTCAATAGGGTACCGAAACTACCCCTTTACAAAAGATTACTCATGCAACAGTCAAACATATAAAACATAAATTTTAAAGCATAGGACAGCCCGATTATCACAACATGTCTAAAAATTAGTGGATTCAATGGATTCAAAATTCTCATCTTCAATCTCAAGGTTTCACAACCCAAACCTCATGCACCTCATGAATTCGGTATCTCATACCATTTCATCAGGCTATCCGATATCGGTTCCTATCCACAATATAAACAATCTATTGGGCTTCCGTCCACCATGCCTAACTCTCCAGGCCCATGGCACGGCTCAATACCCCTGGGAGTATATTGCGATAATTGGCTCAAGACCCATATCGGATACAACGTCTCATCCCCACATTCGATAAACAACCACATATCTTTTAACCATTTATTTAATTAATCACAATAATTAATTGACACACAATAAAGGATTTAATAATTCCAGTAAGCCAAAACATCACATGCGTCTAATTAAAGCCTGTAACTAAAAGTTTAATAAAGAAATGGAATAACTCATGCCAACAAGTCAATTATCCATCCAGTCACTAAAAATAGAAAACGAGTTCCAAAAATCACGAAATTTTACAGTAAACTAGTTCATCAAATTTCACACAAGTTCACTGTTTTGAGCAAATCCTAAATCCAATCCTAAATGGAGCAAAACAGTGTTTTAAGTCAAGCAGTGAATCTGTCCCGAAACTGTACAGTACAGCAAACTTTGAAAAATCATAACTAATTCTACGAATCTCGGATTGAGACGAGTTCTATATGAACGTTGCTTAAATTTTCGATATCTACAACTCTTCAGTTATGAGTTTTCCTTGGTTCTGACCTGAAAAGGTCCGAATAATTTAAAAACAGAAACTGTACACATACTTCACATTTTTTTTACTTTTCGCACAAATCCAACCACACGATTCATTAACGATTCATTTTTCGCAGAAACCACAACAAACTATAACTTCCCTAAACAACCCACAGTATATAATATAAACACAAACCACGTAAGCAGTATTCCTAAGTAAAAGTTAAGTTCCGAAAACCCTACCTTTCTTCCGACGACTTAGCGCGAAAAACGGAAAAATCAAGAACTTCAATAACCTCAAATATTATTCTGAAAATAGAAAAAAAAAATTAAAGTAAGGAGGATTTGCAGCCGTGTGGGTGAAAGGAGAGAAATTGAAAATAAATTAATCAATTAATTCTAAGAAGAGAAAAAATACAGAAGTGGAGTGGTGTTTGAATAGTCAACACAATTAAAATAATTTACAAAGAGAAAGAGGAAAAGAGGGAGGTGAAGAACCTGTTGGAAATAACCAAGAGGAAAAGTGACGTACTTCACTTTTGAGGAAATGAATAACTTATATAAAAAGAGAAACAAAATGGTGTTGTTGTCCACCAATAGGAAAGTGAGAAGGAGAGTTTTTAGGGAGAGAATGAGGGAATAGTATGGCTGATGTTGAAGAGAAAAGGTGATGTTGGAGCAACTTTGGACTCTTATGGAAGTCAAAAAGATGACTTTTGGTGAAAGAGGAGTTGTAGTTGAAAAATGAGACTAATAGGGGAAGTTGAAGTGATAAGGGGGACTTAGGATAAACATTAGAGAGATTATTATTATTTAAAAAAAAAAAGATAATTATCTCTACTAGATAATTGTCTAGCTAATTACTCTAATTTATCCTTAACAATAAATAAATTATTTATACTAATAAACTCTAAATTAGTAATTACGGGCCTTAACAATTTCAGAACATTGTGTAATTACATTTGCCTATATTACCCTAATTATAGTTTTCCATATTATTTTAATCCCTTCTTTATTTAGCTGCCTATATTGTACCGTAATACATTTACAAAAGTACTAATATATGTAACGCCCCTATTTTTTCGGAAACATTAAAATAAATTAAAAAGGAAATTTCAAAGAAAAGATTTCACATATCCATCGTAATACCGTACTGAAAGCAATTGTTATAGTTTTTCAACCATATCGAATTAAAGTTAAACTGTCAAAACATTACAATTTTCCATAAGCCTTGAAGCTTTCAAAATGTAGTCGACTAAATTTGTTCAAAGCGACTAAGCATACGAAAACCAAGGCTCGTTGGCTTTCTCCTCAACAGTGTTGAAATTTGACCGTTCAGCTTCGTCTTCATTTCCTAGTGATAAATCACCGCGGTACAAGTACCCGTGAGCTTAAAAAGCCCAATAGGAATATCCTACTCTACCCCCGCATATCTAACAGATAAAAATGCAAAATAAATAGCAGGAGATAGCAAAATTATCACTGATCAATTACTAGCCATTTACCTACATGTCATCTAGGATTCTCTGCCACGAGATCCATCCTACCCTCCAACCTCTAGCATAGGGTAACTAGTGTGACTCGAATTCCCCTTGCTAATATCCGGACAGAGAACCTGGGTTATATACCCGAATACTACTTCCATGACCCCAAGGCACGATAAACAAGATTCACCGCGAGTGCGGCCCCACAACTCATTTTCGGGATGCGACGCAAGCACAGTGCCACCCTTATAGCCCGACCATTCTTGAGAGTCAATCATCACCATGTCCTATCTAGGGTTTCGTATTCAAATCGTTCATCCGTCCGGAGCCCATTCCGGTCACCCCCGGAACCACAGCTCGTCAGCTCAACAATATTTCCACACATTTCCAGTTTTCATTACTTTTCAATTTACATCTACATGTAAATCTCCAAACCGTAAACCCACCCATGAAGCAAATGCCCGTCCAAGTTATTGTGATATGACAAATTAGCATAACAACACTACTGTAAAAAGATAATCTAAAACATGCATTAAGAACTCGAGTGCAAAATAATAATACAACATGATCAGAGTAATGACATAAGCTAAACTTTCATAAATTACTCCACAAGTATCATATTCAAATGCTAATTAACACTTTTAATATACAACTATTCTACTATGCTCAATACTGGTTGAAGATCCAACAGTTTATCAAATGCTAGTCTACTTCCTTGAACACAAGAATCAAATTATAAGAATAAAGTGGGGCCAGAGTTGTACACTATTTGTTTGGTTAAGCTTTCTGAAGTTGTCTAAACTATTCATTTGATTGCAAGTCGGTGTGCTCTATCGAGTGGGGTGATAGCCATGTACTCCACTGATCGAAATGTCCGGGTTTTGTCTATACACAATGAAAATTAACATATAATATATCAAAATGTTCGTTAGGACATGAACTACATTCTTATCAAAGAAAATTTTGGATTTGAAGTGGTTTGGACGTGAACCAGTAGTTTGGAATGTCAAAAACGCATATACACTACTTTTCAACAATCAAAATGCTTGGGTTTTGTTTCTACTTAACGAAAATCAATATATTATATACCAAAACGTTCGTTATGAAATGAACTATGTCTCCATCATGGAAAAAGTTGGGTTCGGATTGTTTTGGACGGGACCTAGTAGCTCGAAATGTCGAAAACGCAGGTATACTTCTTGCAACTAACGAAATACTCGGGTTTTGTTTCTACTCAACGAAAATCGACTTATTATATACCGATGGGTTCAGTAGGACGTAACCTACCTTCCTTCTGAAGATTCATCTAAACCGGAGTGACTTGGATGGGCCTCGGTCGTGTTGAACGGACTGAACTTCTTCTCCTTTCTTCTTCTTTTTTCTTCTTTTCCTTTCCTACCCAGCCATCTCTCTCTCGGTGTAAAAAAAATAAAAAAGGAGGAAAGTAGTGGAGGATGATGATTATGAGATATCTCTCTCTCTCTTGGGTATGATGTGTATGTGATTTTCAAAGAGGATTAGGGTGATATAGAAGGGTGGTTTAAGTTGACAACCCCTTGGGTAACGGAATGGTAGGAGTTTGAGCTATTAACTTTGGATTGGAGGAAGGTTTTCAGCGGTGGTGTTGGCTGGGCAAAAAGGCCTCCCAAATATGGCTAAGCAACGAGAGACATAAGGGTGATGGATATGTGTGATGGGGAGATTGATGGAAATTAAAATTGATGTGCATGGGTTTTGGGTTTAGTTGGGATGTACTATAGTTTAGGATTTTTGGTTAGGGTAACCGGATAGTATAATGGGATTAGGACCACTAAATCATAAAAATAAATTTAATCATTTCTAGATTTTATTAATAAAACTATTTCATAAAAAAAAATAGGGCTAAAATCCTGATTGTTACAATCTATCCCCCTTGAAACAGTTTCGTCCTCGAAATTTGGTCGTTCCTCCAGTTATGAATCGTTGTTGACTGTTGTTGTTTGGCATCTTTGGATCGGTTCTTCTTGCTCGGACGTCATTAAGAGAATATCTACAAATATAACTCTCTTTCGTCTCCTGATCTTCTCTTCATAATTTGAAATGAGATTTGGCAGCTACTACGTCATTAGTCGTGCTTCCTTGATTGTCGAGTCATTGTTGATGAGTAGTTCCGTCTATCCCCCTTAAATTTGAAGCACGTCCTGTTTGAAGAGTAGGCCTCCGCGGCGGTTGGGTTAGGCTCACCCTGGAAGGTTGGTGGTCGGCGCTTGCAGAATTCATTCAAGGCTTGACTGCGAGTCAGTGGTCTTGGCGGTATATGTGTGGCTTGCAGCTGTTTGGGTATATTAGTCGCAGCAGTTATGAAAGCTTTCAACAACTGAGCGAGATCTTGCACTCAAATTTTGTCATTCGTTTGGGGTCTGGTATCTTGCTTTTTTTTTTGTTTCACCGTTCTTACCGGTACGTATGGTAACCATCTAAAATTTGAAAGTTTCGTAAAGAGGGGGGGTTCTAGCTTTCATGTTTTAGTTAGAACGTATTCTTTATAAATACTAAAAAAATATCTTTGTTAAAAAGATAAATGTAATAGTGATTTCATAGATAATAAAATAAGTACAACGGTTAGAAGCACATTAGAAATGAAATGAAATGCAACCTAGTACAAGTACTACTAAAGCCACAGAAGCATACATCAAGACCGCTGAGGTCAATTAGGAAATTACAAACATTACTATTACACGATACTAACTATAGAGGCTTACAATCTAGAAAAGCAGTGTTATAGTTATCTCGCAGTTCACTCCCCAATTTCTACCCCCTTGAGCTAATCAAAGAAATCTGGGTAGTTTAACCGCATTAGGTTTTCTTGTTCGAGGGTATCTTCGTATATGTCGTAGCATTTCCAGGTGACTCATACCCATGGTCCTTCTTCTTCCTCCTCGGGATAACGTCGCACATTGACTGGCTCTTCTGTGTAAGTTCGGTGATCATCGAAGTCCAGGTTTGGCGATATGACGTTTGACGGGTCTTGGGGGCGATGCGTAGGACTTGGGTGTGGAAAAAGAACTCGGAGTAATGTCGTGCAAAGCTTGGTGGTACTGCAATTCTGCAAGTACCGTTTTAGAAGGGAGATAGTGTTTGTACTGGGCCTAAGTAGTAAGGCCCTGCTCGAAGCTTCCAAGTACAAGGGTACACCTGTTCAATGTTCAAGTAAACAGATGTATTTGGATCAAGACTTGAGTTGTGTCTGTGCCATTGGACCCATGCTGGTAAGCCCCTTATTGGTTGTGGTGGCGGTGGAACAACATCTTCGACCTCGCTTTCCGGGTCTTCCTCTACTTCTTCCACTGGCGGTGGTGGTGGAAGTGGAACGAAGGGCACCGGGTGCATTGCATTCCATGCATTCTTGACGTCCCAATCGATTGGTGCGTTGACTGGGGTCATGGGAAAGAAATCATCGTCCAACTCGTTATCACTTAGAAAATGCTCGGACTCATCAGAGGATAACCCTTCCATAGATTCGTCACTGTCATCAACGTCTCCCTCGTTGTTCACATCCTCCTCGGGAGCATCCTCACCTTGCACTTGTTCTGCATTGATCTCGTTCTCTTCTGTTTCCTCCGGACCCTCAGTGTCATAATTCGGCTCAACCAGTTCTTCCTCATTGTTCTCTGGCATAACTGGGTTTTCCAAATTGTACTCCGGCTCATCTAGATCCTCATAATTATACTCTGGCTCCACTTCCCATTGAGGCGAGGGTACAACAGCCGCATTCTCTTGATCTTGCCTATACGTTTAGGGAAACCTTCTCGAGAAGTAGGGATCGTCTCAGATGTTAACACCCGGTGGCAATCGTGATTCCATTTCCCTCATTCTCTCAGCCTCGACAGCCAACATCTCAACCCAAAAGTCCATCTACAAGAAATAGTTATAATTAAACTTATGTTGTTATCGCATATGACAAATTATACGTAACATAACATATTAACTACCCAGGTTATACTCTCAGGAAAGTGATCTACCCAATCTACCCAAGGCCGAGGGTTTGAACCTATAGCTCTGATAACAAGTTGTAACGCCCCAATTTTTCGGAAACGTTAAAATAAATTAAAAGGCAATTTCAAAGAAAAGATTTCATAGATCCATCATAATACCGTACCAAAAGCAATTGTTATAGTTTTACAACCATATCGAATTAAAGTTAAACTATCAAAACATTACAATTTTTCATAAGACTAGAAGCTTTCAAAATGTAGTCGACTAAATTTGTTCAAAGTGACTAAGCATACGAAAACCAAGGCTCGTTGGCTTTCTCCTCAACAATGTTGAAATTTGACCGTTCAGCTCCGTCTTCATTTCCTGGTGATAAATGACCCCGGTACATGTACCCGTGACCTTAAAAAGCCCAATAGGAATATCCTACTCTACTTAACCCCACATATCTAACAGATAAACATGCATAATAAACGAATACAGGAGATTGCAAAAAGTATCATTGATGAATTGCTAGCCATTTACCTACATGTCATCTAGGATTCTCTGCTACGAGATCCATCGTACCCTCCAACCTCTAGCATAGGGCAACTAGTGTGATTCGACTCCCCCTTGCTAAGATCCGGACAGAGAACCTGGGTTATATACCCGAGTACTACTTCCAGGACCCCAAGGCACGATAAACAAGATTCACCGGGAGTGCGGCCCCACAACTCATTTCCGGGCTGCGACGCAAGCACAGTGCCACCCTTATAGCCCGACCATTCTTTAGAGCCAATCAACACCATGTCCTATCTAGGGTTTTGTATTCAAATCGTTCATCCGTCCGGGGCCAACTCCGGTCACCCCAGGAACCACAACTCGTCAGCTCAACAATATTTCCACGCATTTCCATCTTTCATTACTTTTCAATTTACATCTACATGTAAATCTCCAAACCGTAAACCCACCCATGAAGCAAATGTCCATCCAAGTTATTGTGATATGACAAATTAGCATAACAACACTACTGTAAAAAGATAATCTAAAACATGCATTAAGAACTCGAGTGCAAAATAATAATACAACATGATCAGAGTAATGACATAAGCTAAACTTTCATAAATTACTCCACAAGTATCATATTCAAATGCTAATTAACACTTTTAACATTCGACTATTCTACTGTGCTCAATACTGGTTGAAGATCCAACAGTTTATCAAATGCTCGTCTACTTCCTTGAACACAAGAATCAAATTATAAGAATAAAGTGGGGCCAGAGTTGTACACTATTTGTTTGGTTAAGCTTTCTGAAGTTGTCCAAACTATTCATTTGATTACAAGTCGGTGTGATCTCTTTAACGGACTGAACTTATTCTCCTTTGTTCTTCTTCTTTCTTCTTTTCCTTTCCAACCCAGCCATCTCTCTCTCGGTGTAAAAAAAAATTAAATAGAAAAGGAGGAAAGTAGGGGAGAATGATGGTGATGAGATATCTCTCTCTCTCTCTCGGGTTCACTGTGTTGTGGAGTGAAAAAGTAAGTTTGTATGATGTGTATGTGATTTTCGGAGAGGAGGAGTAGGGTGATATAGAAGGGTTGTTTAAGTTGACAACCCCATGGGTAATGGAATGGTAGGAGTTTTAACCGTGGATTGGAGGAAGGTTTTCAGGGGCTGTGTTGGCTGGTCATTGGCTAGGCAAAAAGGCCTCCCAAATATGGCTAAGCAACGAGAGACATGAGGGTGATGGATATGTGTGATGGGGAGATTGATGGAAATTAAAATTGATGTGCATGGGTTTTGGGTTTTGGGTTTAGTTGGGATGTAATATAGTTTAGGATTTTTGGTTAGGGTAACCGGATAGTGTAATGGGATTAGGACCACTAAATCACAAAAATAAATTTAATCATTTCTAGATTTTATTAATAAAACTATTTCATAAAAAAAAATATAGGGCTAAAATCCGAATCGTTACAATGTATCATACTTAGAATTCGAAGTTTTGAATTTTCACATTCGTATATAAAAAGAAGTCCCTTCTCTAAAACGTGTTTTTGCATTATCCAAACCGTCCAATGTGTTTAAAACGTGTTTTTAAGGGTCCCCGCGAGAAATTGTCAAAACAAATACTGGGAAGGGCTTCATCCGAGCAGTTTTCCACAAAAACTGTACGTTTACAGTTTTATATAAAAACTGCTCGGATCAAGCCCTTCCCGGTATTTTTTTTGACGATTTCTCGCAGGGGCCCTTAAAAACACATTTTAAACACCTTGGACGGTTCGGATCATAAAAAAAAATATCGGGAAGGTGGATCCCGGACTAGAAGCTTAACCTATATTTTAAACTGTCAAAACATTACGCGATCCAACGACTAACAACTGTTTTCCCGCACTTTTTTTTGTGAGGGAGCTCTCATAGGAAACTTCTTGTGTATATATATATATATATATACAGAACAAATCCTGTGAGGGCTCTCTCACAAAAAAAGTGCGGGAAAAGTTATGAGTCGTTGGATCCTATGCCCTTCATGCGATCCAACGGCTCACAACTGTTTTCCCGCACTTTTTTTGTGTGAGGGAACCCTCATAGGAATATATATATATATATATATATATATATATATATATATCCACACCTCCCGGAAATAAGAAAAAATGGTTTTTTTTGTGTTGCAAATTATTTTTGGAAAATCTGATCCGTCCAATGTGTTCAGAAGGTGTTTTCAAGGTTCCACGCGGGAAATCTTAAAAAAAAAATACCGGGAAGGGCTTGATCCAAGCAGTTTTCGCAAAAAATATATATTTACATTTTTTGCAAAAACTGCTTGGATCAAGCCCTTCCCGGTATTTTTTTTTGAAGATTTCCCGCGTGGACCCTTGAAAACACCTTCTGAACACATTGGACGGATCGGATCGTCAAAAAAAATTTTGGATCTTGAGGTCCGGAAATTAGAGGTCCGGATGTGAAGCAAACCCTATATATATATATATATACATATATATATATATATATACACTGGTGTTCCTGTCAACGATCCCGGATTGAAGAAAAAATGGTGTTTTCGAGGTTTTAAAAATTGTTTTAGCATAATCCGAACCGTCCAATGTGTTTACAAACAGCTTGGATCAAGCCCTTCCCGGTATTTTTTTTTTGATGATTTCTTGCGGGGACCCTTAAAAACACCTTTTAAACACATTGGACGGTTCGGATCGTGAAAATTTGATCCGAAACTACGAATCCCGGATTCGGGATCCCTGACAGGATCGGGACTCTATTTTTTCCTTAAATCCGGGAGTGTGGATAAGAAGTTTGAGCTATATATATATATAGATAAATCTTCTAGTAAAGACTCCCGTTAATAAGAAAAAATGTAATTTTTTCACGTTAAAAATTGTTTTTGGGAAATCCGAACCGTCCAATGTGTTCAAAAGGTGTTTTCAAGGGTCCACGTGGGAAATCTCCAAAAAAAAATACCGGGAAGGGCTTGATCCAAGCAGTTTTCGCAAAAAATAAATATATACACATTTTGCGAATATTGCTTGGATCAAGCCCTTCCCGGTATTTTTTTTTGAAGATTTCCCGCGTGGACCCTTGAAAACACCTTCTGAACACATTGGACGGCTCGGATTTTCAAAAAATAATTTGCAACACAAAAAAAACCATTTTTTTCTTATTAACAGGAGGTGTGGACTAGAAGATTGGGCTATATATATATATATATATATTTTAGGTTAAGCTTCTAGTCCGGACTTCCGGACCTCCATGTTCCCCATATTTTTGTGATGATCCGAACCTTTTGTGAAAACTGCTCGGATCAAGCCCTTCCCGGTATTTTGTTTTTGTTGATTTCTCGCAGGGACCCTTAAAAACACCTTTTAAACACATTGGACGGTTTGGATCTTGCAAAAACAATTTTTAAAACAATCAAAACACCAAAAATCCTCCAGTCATGGATCCCTGACTGGAAAATCTGCCTAACACTATGTATATTTATATTTACGCCAAGGATCCAATCAGGACTCCCTGACCAAACTTTGAACTTTCCGTCCACACCTCCCCCCTCCCGGTCAAATGGTCCGGATCTGAACCGTTGGATGTGTTTAAAACATGTTTTCAAGGGCCTACGCTAGGATTCACCACAAAAATGACCGGGGAAGGCTTCATTCGAGCAGTTTTTGATAAAAAGTGCGATATTTACAGTTTTATCAAAAACTGTTCAGATGAAGCCCTTCACGGGATCCAACGGCTCACAACTGTTTTCCCGAGCTTTTTTCTTTGTGGGGGAGCCCTCATAGGGGGTGCTTCTAATCCGGACCTCCCGTTTCCGGATCTCCATGATCCAAACATTTTTTTGACTATCCGATCCGTCCAATGTGTTCAGAAGGTGTTTTCAAGAGTCCACGCGGGAAATCTTCAAAAAAAAAAATTACCGGGAAGGGTTTGATCTAAGCAGCTTTTGCAAAAACTTTATATTTACAGTTTTTGCGAAAACTGCTTGGATCAAGCCCTTCCCGGTATTTTTTTTTTAAGATTTCCCTTGTGGACCCTTGAAAACACCTTCTGAACACATTGGACGGCTCGGATTTTCCAAAAATAATTTGCAACACAAAAAAAATTATTTTTTTCTTATTTTCGGGAGGTTTGGACTAGAAGATTGGGCTATATATATATATATTCTCTTATCCACACCCCCGGATTTAAGGGAAAAATGGGGTTTTTTTGTGTTGCAACTTTTTTTTGGAAAATCCGATCCGTCCAATGTGTTCAGAAGGTGTTTTCAAGGGTCCACGCGGAAAATCTTCAAAAAAAAATACCGGGAAGTGCTTGATCCAAGCAGTTTTTGCAAAAAATGTAAATATATATTTTTTGCGAAAACTGCTTGGATCAAGCCCTTCCCGGCATTTTTTTTTGAAGATTTTTCGCGTGGACCCTTGAAAACACCTTCTGAACACATTGGACGGATCGGATCGTCAAAAAAAAATTTGGATCACGAGGTGCGGAAATAAAAGTTGCGGATAAGAGCCGGATCCTATATATATATATATAGCTAAAATTTCTTTTTTGATGGTGCTGTAATTGCTTTGAGTTTTGTTCCATATGCCAGAATGAAATCTAACTAATTGTTCAAGGGAATCTATACTAATTTTTTGTAAAAGAATACCACCATAACCAATATCCGAGGCATCAGTTTGGATAATTTTGTTTGAATTTATTGTTGGTATTCCTAAGCAAGGTAGAGTTTGGGCAAATAATTTGACTTTTTGGATGATTGAAGTATGAATTGATGTCCAAGGAGGAGGGTTTTCTTTTAGTCTTTCAAAGAGGGGTTTACAAATTTTTCTAAGATTTGGATAAAATTTAGATATATAGTTGAGGGATCCGAGAAATCTTTGTAACTGTTTTGTATCTATTATTTCATCTGGAAATTTATCAGAAAATTGAATTGCTCTATTAATTGGGGTAATTGTTGATTGATATATATCATATCCAAGGAATCTAATTTGTGTTTGAAATAATTTGATTTTAGATGCTGATAACGCAAGACCATTGTGTTTGATAGTTTGGACAAAAGTTCTAAGATGTTTCCAATGTTCATCAATTGATTGTGAGAATATTAGGACATCGTCTATGTAAGTAATTATAAAATGACTAAATTGATTAAAAATATCATTCATTATGTTTTGGAATTCACTTGGGGCATTTTTTAAACCAAATGGCATTACATTCCACTCGTAGTGACCAAAAGGAGTTGTAAAAGCCGTTTTATATCTATCTTTGGGATGAATTTGTATTTGCCAAAAACCACTTTTAAGATCAAATTTAGAGAAGATAGTAGCATTATGTAATCTAGCTATTAAATCTTTTGTGTTGGGGATGGGATATCTAATCCATTCTAAAACTGAGTTTAGGGGTTTGTAATTTATAACTAATCTAGGAACACCTCGTTCTTTTTCAGCATTCTTGTTAACATAAAAGGCTGGACAAGACCAAGGAGATTTACTTTTTTGGATGATTTGATTATCTAAAAGATTTTGGATTTCTTGTTTACATGTTTCCATAACTTCTGGGTTCATTTGAATAGGTCTACTTTTTGTAGGGATGAGTTTCTCATTAAAGTTTTTGATATAAGGTAATTTGACACTATGATGTTTCCGATGCCAGAAAGCACTAGGAATTGTGGAACAGACTTCGGATTCTAACTTTTGTTGGAATTGGTTAATCTGTTGGATTAATTTGTTGTCTAAGAGTTGTTCCTTGATTTTAGTATGTTGAATTTCTTGTTGGAGATATTGTAAATGTTTTTTCTTTGTATCTAAATTTTTAAGTTGGTTTAATTCATATGTTTCGGGTTGCTTAAGGAATTTAAAAAAAATTTGTTGTCCTAAAAGCGTTGTTGTGATACCCATATTATTTGTTGTAAAAGGGTATATTAGACATATAAAAGGTGATCCTAAAATGACTTTGTCAGGCATATTTTTAATTAAAACAAAGGATGTTTGAAGACATATGTTATTTTGACAGATGTGTACTTTTGGTAATTTGTATTGTATTTCCATATGACTACCATTAGCAGAGGCTAGTTGTGTATTTGTTTTATGGTAATATTTGGTTGGTAGTAGTCCTTCTTGAATACAATTAAGGTCAGCTCCTGTATCAATTAAAGCATTAGTTTGTACTTCCATATCTTGGATTCTTAAAGTAATTCGAATATTCCAGTGATGAAGTGGAACTTGAGTTGGAATAATTTGGTTTACATTATCTTGGCTATTTTGAGTTTTGATATGGTGCTGGATTTGCGAAATATCTTTTTTTATTTCTTTTACTTCATGTTTAAGTTCACTGACAGTGATATTGTTTCTTTTGGTTACCACATTTATGCTTGGTTTAATAGGTTCTAACATTGTGATAGGAAATAATTGTTCTAACTGTTTTATATAATTATTATCTCCTGGATTTGGTTCTAGGTGATTAATATCGATGAGTATTTGATCAAAATTTGTAGTGGGTTGTGCTAGATTTTCCTTTATATTATCTAATTTGGTAGAACATATGCTAGTGGTTGGAATAGTCTGATTTGAATGTACTTTTACTAAAGGACAATCTGATTTTTTATGGTTTTTTGCACCACATTTGAAGCATTTGCTTTTAGAATAATTTGAGTGGGAATCTGGTGTGCTATGATGTTTATCAATATAATCTAGTAAAAATATTTCTTTGTTTGTTTTGTTTAGATATGCTACCCATTTGTATTTTATATGTTGTTGTTCTGTTCTAGTGTAAATTGTGGTGAATATGCTTCTTCGTTTTAAATTAGCATCTAATTTATATTCTGCTAACAACTTAGGGCCATTATCTAAAAAGTAATTTGGGGTTTGGGTACTGGCTTTATCAAATTTTTTTCTATCATTGTTGTTGCTCCTGTTAGAGGATCATATTGGATTGTGTGGTTATTAATATGTGTTATAGTGATCTTTGGATCCCTAGATATCATATTAATACTTGGAAATAAATGAGCTAAATTTGGATATTGGCTATCAAAACTATAATTATATCCATCGTAATTATTATAGTATGCATTACTATCTATTGCTTCCATGAATTTTTAATTTGCCAAATTAAAGTTGTAGTGTAATAGCAGTATTATACCAGATGAGGAAGTAAAAAGACATATAGTAAGTGTAGCAAGAAGAATACAGCAAGCACATTATATCAATTAACTACATTGTTCTGCTAATAGGTGACTGTTTATCCATTCCTTAAAGACATATATATATATATATATATATATATATAGGAATGCTTCTAAAACGGGATTCCGTTTCCGGACCTCCATGATCCAAACATTTTTTTGACGATCTGATCCTTCCAATGTGTTCAGAAGGTGTTTTCAAGGGTCCACGGGGGAAATCTTCAAAAAAAAATACCGGGAAGGGCTTGATCCAAGCAGTTTCCGCAAAAACTTTATATTTACAGTTTTTGCAAAAATTGCTTGGATCAAGCCCTTCCTGGTATTTTTTTTTGAAGATTTCCCGCTTGGACCTTTGAAAACACCTTCTTAACACATTGGACGGCTCGGATTTTCCAAACATAATTTGCAACACAAAAAATATAATTTTTTTCTTATTTTCGGGAGATGTGGACTAGAAGTTTTCCGTATATAATGTGTTAAGAACCCACATCATTTAAACTTGTACACATACTACAAAAACCAGTTATTCAAAAATGCTGTTAACCATTTACATGCTGTAGACTCAGTGATGCAGCAGCATAGTCATGAATAATTCAGCACATCAAGTCTAAACATTGGTCTTCGATCATTATAATCAGCATAGCAAACCCATATGATTTATAAACCGACATTCCCTTTAACAAATCTAATCAATATGTGCATAAATCTAAACATTGGTCACACATTCATCACTACTAAATGATGAAGAAGAAAGATGGAAAACAAACACAACCAATAAGACTGGCGCAAAACAAAAATTATTCGAAAAGTTGCAGTGGGTAGCCTAATGAGATACGAGATTGTTGTTCGAACTTGGTTTTCAGAATCGCAAAACCCTAGAATCGACAAATATTGAACCAATGCCAACATTACCTGAATCGTCTTCGATGTGATCGATTTCTTCTATCTCTACCTTGTTCGTCTTTCTGAAAATTTGAAAAAAAACTAGGGTTTTCAGAAAAATCGAAAACTACCCATTTGTGAGTGTAATCAAACGGCATAGACAGAGAGAGAGAGAGATTACCCATTGTCTTCTCCTTCACCAATAATGATCGCCAGTCTTCGATCAACTAGTTCGACCTAGGGTTTCGTCACAACAAAGTCAGAAACAACGAGAGAGAGAGAGAGAGAGAGAGAGAGAGAGAGAGACGTTACCCTAGTTGATCTGATCTCGTTGTGTTCTTCCCTTCTTCGCCATCGCCATTTCGTCTCTCACTTTCTCTCTCTTCTGTGGATCGACGGGATGAATGAAAAGGGAAAGGGGGAAAGGGGTTCAGTTCATGACCCGCGATTCTTCTTCTTCTCGATCGCCGGCCGGATTCTCTCCCTTCTTCCTTCTCCTTCTTCGTTGGTTCTTCCTTCTTCTTCTTCTTCGTTGGTCTCTCTCTCTCTCTCTCTCTCTCTCTCTCTCTCTTCGTTTCTCTCCAGATCTGAGCATAATGAGGAAGGGTTTGGTTTTGTTGCACTGTTGGTTCGACCCCTGAACCCCTGAAGGGTTCAACTTAATGTCACACCAGCGTGGGCCGTTGGATTAAATCCAACGGCTGGGAGATGAAGTCCGGATATTGTTCATAAACGGATTCCTTTTTAAGAGGCGGATCCTATATATATATATATATATATAGTAATGATCTCTTGAGGGATCCCTTAACCAAAAATTTGGTGCGGACCAGGGGTATTTTCGACTTTCCGGATCAAATTTTGACGATCCGAACCGCTCAATGTTTTTAAAATGCATTTTCCAAGGTCCACGCGGAAAATCTTCCAAAAAAAATACCCGGAAGGGCTTGATCCATACAATTACCGAAAACTGTATGGACAGTTTTTACCGTAACCAAAAACTGTATGGATCAAGCCCTTCCGGGTATTTTTTTGGAAGATTTTCCGCGTGGACCTTGGAAAATGCATTTTAAAAACATTGAGCGGTTCGGATCGTCAAAATTTGATCCGGAAAGTCGAAAATACCCCTGGTCCGCACGGTTTTTTGGTTAAGGGATCCCTTAACGGATCATTCTCCTATATATATATATATATATATATATATATATATATATATATATATATATATATACGGAAAACTTCACATCCATACCTCCCGGAAATAAGAAAAAATTGGTTTTTTTTGTGTTGCAAATTTTTTTTGGAAAATCCGATCTGTCCAATGTGTTCAGAAGGTGTTTTCAAGGGTCCACGCAGAAAATCTTCTAAAAAAAATATCGGGAAGGGCTTGATCCAAGCAGTTTTCACAAAAACTGTATTTATATATTTTTTGCGAAAACTGCTTGGATCAAGCCCTTCCCGGTATTATTTTTTGAAGATTTTACGCGAAGACCCTTGAAAACACCTTCTGAACACATTGGACGGATCGGATCGTCAAAAAAAATTTTGGATCAAAAGTCCGGAAATCAAAAGTCCGGATAAGAAGTGGAACCTATATATATAGGGAGAGCTTCTCCTCCGAACTCCGGTCCTCCTAGATCCGAGCATTTTTTTGACGATCCGAGCCTTCCAATGTGTTCAGAAGGTGTTTTCTTACAATTTTTGCGAAAAACAGCTTGGATCAAGCCCTTCCCGATATTTATTTTTGATGATTTCCCGCGTAGACCCTAGAAAACACCTTCTGAAGACATTGGACGGCTCGGATTTTCCAAAAATCATTTTTAAAATCGAAAAAATCAAATTTTTCTTATTTCCGGGAGGTCCGGATAGGAAATTTTCCGTACAACAAATATCCAATAAGGGCTCCCTTACTTTCTACGGTGTGGGATTTTTTGTTCGGGATCTAATTTCGATTATCCGAACCGTTTTCGATAAAATGTGTATATGTACATTTTTATCAAAAACTACTCGGATCATGCCCTTCCAGGTATAGTTTTTTGACGAATCCTCGCGGTGGACCTTAAAAATGCATTTTAAACACATAACGGTTCGGATCGTCGAAATTCGATCTCAAACGAAAAATCTCGCACCGTAGCTTATATAAGGGAGCCCTTACTAGAAATGCCTCCGTATAACAAATATCCAATAAGGGCTCCCTTACTTTCTACGGTGTGAGATTTTTTGTTCGGGATCTAATTTCGATGATCCGAACCGTTATTATGTAGTGGGGACGAGCTATATGTAAAGGAGGGGCCACAATATGGTTAAATTTTGGCAAAGGTAATCCAAAAATATGTTTCACTAGGGAAATGGTTTGTAAGTTAAAATTTGACAAAGTAATTTTCTCTTCGAAAATTGGCAATAAATTGGACTTTGCCAAATTTTAAAACGATCAGCGATTACGAACATGAACGCCAGACACTACAAGAACTTACACCATTGCCGAGTAAAAATCCCGACTAAATAGATTTGCTCGCCAATGTCTATACCATTACCGAGTAAACATATTTTGGTGGCCAATAATATTCTCTATAGCCGACTAACTTAATTTATTCGGGGAAAGTACACTTTTACCGAGTAAATTGGGCGTTGGCCGGGAAAAAAATACGCACGTAAGGTTTTTTTTCGTAGGAACTAAGATGGCGACTAAAGATTTACTCGGTAATTGGTAAGAGCTCAATTGCCGGCTAAAGATTTGCTCGGGATGAAAAGGCGCCAAAGTCTTTTCCCTTTTGCCTTTTCCCTAAAATGTTAGGCGGGGATTTTTGGAATTTCCCGACTAAATGTTTAGTCGGCAGGCCAAACATACATGAGCAATAGTTAAGTGTTCCTCAAATATGTGATCCAACCCATTACCATATACATTTTTTTTTTATTTTAGCAATTATTTTAGTGATCACACCTGCTGCTTTTGTTATTTCTGTTGATGAAAAATCAATCGTCTAGTTTCTCTTGATTGATTTTAAAAACTGGTCAATCGGGACCGAACTGTGTTTTTTTAAAAGGCACTTTCATTTGATTAAATGCGTACCGATACACTATCTTCTTAATTTTTTGTACAACTGATTGTAACTGTAATATATAAAAAATAGACGGTTTTGATTGCCCAAAAAAAACTTAGGTGGAGCTTGGAATGTCCAGTACACGACTTTAGGGCCTCCTGGATGCATTAAGCGGAATTCGATTACACGATCGCCGATTTCTGATAATCTCCAATTTTGGTGACATTAATAAAAGCAGCAGTGCGTGAAATTCTAACGGTTCAGATCGATTATTGTAAATACTGATTAGGCGATGATCTCTAAAATCTATACATTAAATGTACTTCCTCCGTCCCAATTTAAATGCTCCCTACGGTTATGCGTGTTTTTTTAAAACTCTTATAGTTTTCATTCTACAATGTATTTTATATGCAATATGGATCTTATTTGATAGATCTCAATGAGTTCTATTAGACAAATTTTTTAAAAACTTTCGAAACCTTACCAATAAAAAGATATAGACGTTTGAAAATGACACGGATATACGTAGGGAGCAATTAAAATGGGACGGAGGGAGTAGTTGATATCAAACTAAGTCTTGCGCTATAGTTGAATGTATAGTAGCCACGTGACTGTGATACAATTAAGATGATCGTGTCCGTTGATTTTGTTGGTCTCCTTAGTTAAATCATCGTCATAAATTTTTGGCTGAATTGGGTGTAAAAAAGTCATTGATCGGGACGCAATTTCATTAAGTAAATGAGTTCTTATGTTCGATCAAGTGTGTAATATGTAAAAGATCGATGATTTTGATGATCGAGTTCGTTGATTTAGTTGTTCTCACTAGTTAAATCATTGTCGTAATTTTTTGGCCGAATCGGTTGTAAAAAGGTCATTGATCGAGAAACAAATTCATTAAGTAAATGAATTATTATGTCCGATCAAGTGTGTAGTACGACTTGAGTAACTTTATTCTCGGTATGAATGATGTAATATATATAATGTAAAAGATTGATGATTCTGATAGGAATAAATGGCTTAGGTACATCATAAGAATTCAAAGTCTCGGGATGAATTAAAGGACGCATCCCCAATTATTTTTTAGTATACCAGTTTAAAAAATAAAAAAAAGTTTTTTAGTTGTGCCGACTGAAAATTAGTCGGTGAAGGGTGGACTGAATTTTGCGGGAATTCTAAAGTAATGTGAAATTTTTTTGGCGGAAGTTCCAAAAAGCAAAAGTCAGTACTCTCATCCCCAAATCAAACCCAGTACTCTCTCTCTCTCAAACCACTGCCGACCCCTCTCTCTCTCTCATTCCAAATCCAACGCATTCTCAATCCTGGCATTCTCCGAACCATTGCCAAACCCACTCCCAAATCCATCTCCACCCCCAATTTCCGTCACCTCTCCACCCCTAAATTTGATACAATACCCAACAGAGATAAATTGTCCTTGGTTAGGCTTTGTTACAAATTGTCCTTGGTTAGGCTTTATTACAAATTGTCCTTGGTTAGGCTTTGTAGATAAATGTTGCGCTTCTACTTCATTGTTCATTGTTCTTATGCAGCCTGAAGGGTAGATTGCAAATATTAGTTATTCAACAGCCCCTACTTGTCATTGTACATATCCTAGGTTAATCGAAGACTAGCTTGCTGTAATTTTTTTTGCTGGAATAATTAATTAAATGCTATAATTCTTGTGTCCCTTTTAAGAGAATGGTAGCATTGATGGTGAATTGTTCTTTTTTCTTTATACAGGTTGACGACATAAGAATTCGTGGAGTATCCTGTTGTTCGTCTTTTTGTTATGGACCATGAAGATCAAAGTTGGATTCTACGTGCTTTGATGTTTTGCTATCCAATTGCATTCTAGGGGTTTTGGATACGTTTTGTTTAATATTACGTATGGAGCAACCATGTTTGGACAATATTTTTAATTTGCACTTTGGGAATTTGATTAATATTTGGTGGACAGAGATTCTTATGACATTATGCTTAGTAATTTCAATTGTATCTTATATTTGTAGTAGATTGGCAACTGTGGATTGAATGAATGTTGATAATAATAGCATGGGAATGAAAATGTGGGATATTTGTATTGGTTTTTAGGATTCAGGATTGGTGTCAAAATCAACCTTTACCGACTAAACTTCAAATCTTTTACTCGGTAAAACATATGCATTATATGTTAACTGTTTGGACAAATCACCGGGTAAACCTTACTCGGTAAAGGAGCACAATAAACACCGACTAAACTTTAGTCGGTAATGGGGCACTATAATCACCGAGCAAATTTTAGCCGGTAAACGTGTGCACTAATCACCGAGCAAACTTTAGTCGGTAAAAGTGTGCACTAATCACCGACTAAATATTTACTCATTGATTAGCTATACTTTTACCGAGTAAAGTACAATTACCGACTAAACTCTTGTCGGTAAATCTTTGTCGGCAAAAACACACCTTTTACCGAGTAAAGCATTTTTTACTCGGCAAATACATTCACCGAAGGTCCTTCGCCGACTAACGTGCCGACTAAATAATTTAGCCGGCATTGATTTACAGCGGCTAAAAAGCCACCTTTGCCGAGTAAATGTTTAGTCGGCATTGGTGAAATTTGTTGTAGTGAGAGTAGGCACATACATGGTTTTAGGTAAAATGGAGAACAAAAGTGAAAAAAAGTCACTACACCAGCATAGGTAAACAAGAAGGTAAAACAAATTGAATTTTGCTACCAGCAATGAATGAAATCCCGAAGTCCATCCCGATCCAACGTGTAAAGTGAAGGGGCCCACTTCCTTCACTTCCCAGTTCCCACTTCGATCAAGACCAAAAATGAAATTTCAAAATTCAAAACACATACATACTCTCTACTCTCTCCTCTCTTCTTGTGTAAACCACGAATACTCCCTCTAAACGCGGCCTTTCCCACCGCCACATACGCACCGCCACCACCACGATATCCACTCTTCTCTCTCCTCCATCTGAAACCACTGACGAGCAACCCCTGTCCCACCCCAGCCACCACCCACAAGCAACCCCTAACACCACCGACGACTGACCCCGAACCCACCCCTACCACCACCGACGGCTGACCCCAAACCAACCCCTACCACCACCATCTCTTCTCTCTCACAGGTATCTCTTTCTCACTTCCCTCTTCACTAATCTACATTTGGTCACTGCAAAATTAGGGTTTTTTTTCCAGATTTTATAAAATTAGGTTTTTCGATTCTGATGGTAGGGTTTTTTTTCTTTGTTCAGGAAAGAGGAATCAACATGCTTTTTGCGTTGGGTGGAAATAGTACCCATGCTGGTGCCAATGCAATACACAATGAGGTTTATAAGCCTATAGCATTTACTCTATTGGTGCTCTGTGTTATATTCTCTCGTCCACCTTAAATGTTGTTCACCCAAAAAATCCTAGTTTTCGAACTATCTTTCCTCAGAACTGTTTAATTCCAGCTCATTTTATTTCTTCTCGACAATTTTGTGAGTAATTTATCTTTTGCGAAAGATAATTGGGTGGACATGCTTCTGAACTACACTTAAGCACTTATGTTCAAGTTCATTGTGTGTGCTATACTTGGATAGCCGATCAAGAACAAAACAAAAGAGCTTTGTGAGTTATATATCTCTAGCAGAAAAAGAAAAAGGAAAGAAAGATAAATGACAAGTATATATCAATTTGTGTGTTCATCTTATTGCATTCTTCACTTCATGCTTCAGTAACTATATTTCAAGATGGAAATACTTAGTTTACTCACCTCTTGTGTTTTCTGTTTCTTTACAATGGCTCTAGTCTATTGTTCATTTGAAGTTAATCTACTAATTCAAACTCTTCATTAGTTCTGCCCTCAAAAGTCTAGAACTCTAGTCCATTGTTCATTTGAAGTTAATCTACTAATTCAAACTCTTCATTAGTTCTGCCCTCAAAAGTCTAGAACTCTAGTCCATTGTTCATTTGAAGTTAATCTACTAATTCAAACTCTTCATTAGTTCTGCCCTCAAAAGTCTAGAACTCTAGTCCATTGTTCATTTGAAGTTAGCTGATTTGCCTCGGCCTCTTGATTGCCAAAATCTTGGGTGTTTTCTGGTAAAAATCTGGATGCATCTCCGCAAGACGTTGTGGTGATGTTATACTTCTGTTAGTATCAAATACTGATTTTCTAGTTCAATTTCGGCATCTAAGTTCTAGTTAACAACTTCTTGCAGTTTAATGTTGTTGGAAAATTATCTCTCCGTTCGTCATATCCAATTCCGACGAATCTTGCTTGAGTGATATTTGATGAGTAATTTGTGGACTAGTTCTCATCGCCATCAGCAATGAATCAACAAGGCTGGCCAAAGTGTAATGGAAAAGAAAAACAATACCTGACCGAAAATGCAGTGGACTCCATAAAGTCAAATAACAACACGTGTCTCGTTTGTGCAAGCTCGGAGAAGAGGCAGAGGTGCCTTAAAGCAGCCACCCAAGAAATGCAATAAGAAATGCTAGCAAAACTTAGGATTTTTTTTTCCATTTTGCTTGTATATAGAGCTTAAGTTAGACGATGATTATTATTTTTGGCTCATGCCTCTTTTGTAAAGCATAATGTATTCATGTCCGCCAAATTAGTGGATGCCATATTGTTTATTCTACTTGTTTGGATTTAAAAACTTTCATTTCAATTGCAATGTGCGACTCGGCATGAGTTTGAATTATCATTGAACCTGTATGCTCTATTGTGATAGTTGACTGAGACGTGAGGTCAGGCTAGACCAAAAACAAACGAATCTCTTCAAAAAAAATTCCAGAAAATAGGATACACATTATCCTGGTAATCTCTGGTTAGATTAAAAAACAATGCACTTGAATGCAAGGGAAAAATGACTCAACCTTGCTTAGTCACCTGCATAGCCTTTCTTGTAAGTGCTGAAAGCCTTCATTTGCTTGCTGGAAATTAGCACTACTTTATACAGCATACAACATTGACGGGATTCATGCCACTGATGTTATAATTTTTTTGTTTGCTCGGGAAAATATTTTAGAAATCTGGAATATACATCAAGCCCAACATAACCAAATTGAAGCATAGTCCTTGGATACGGATACGATACGGACACGACACCCATTTTCTAGCATTGTCCTTGGATACGGATACGATACGGACACGACACGATATTGTAAGAAAAAGCAGATTCAAGCCCAACATTTCAAAATAAATTCAAGCCCAACATAACCAAATTGAAGCCTAGCATTCTCAAACTTTCATTTTCACAGTCAAACATCATAAGAGTGACTAGGTATCACAGCTGCAAACTTAGTCTAAAAAAGCATAAACTATACCACTTAACAGTCATCCATCTAGCAGTCCATAAATTATACCACTTCAAAATATTCCACATGCACCAGCAGTCTATCAAGAAACTATAATTAAAAGACTATTTCACTTTTTCCGGATGCTATTCATGATTATGATTCAGTACAATCGTATTCAACCTCCACTTCCCATCAACTTGCAAAGAGATGTTCACATGGGCTTTACAACCGGTCTTTGGTGTTCGATGGTTTGTAATAGGATTTGAACCCGTTGGCCTGACATTTCCACTCTGATTACAACCATAAGTTATATACGACTTTACATTGTTACACTTCTTGGATGTTATTGTGATTGCACCAAAACCTTTTGCTTTCGCATAAGTAGTGTAACATTCCTGGGCTTCCTTTTCAGAATCAAATATCGTTCCAACCTTAGGTTCTAATACCACCTCCAAGTTTTGATTTTCCTCCAAATTCTGCTGTTCTATTTCCATGATTCTACAAATAAGAAATAGACACACATAACATTAAACAGTCATACAATTATAGAATAGACCATTGGTAGAAACATACATTCAAGATCCCATGGCATTGACAAAAATGAGGGTTACCAGAAAAAGCATAAATAGCTTCATTTCTATCCCAAATTTTTTCTTTGGAGGGTAGTTACAACTAGGACTTACCAACTCTAAAGGAAGGATAAACTTAGGATATTGCTGTTAGGGATTTTCATCTCCATCACATAAACTTTAAAACTAGGGTCACCAAAAAAAGCATGAATGAGATTCTTTTGTATCTTTGTTTATTCTCTGTTTTTAATGAGACGATTCTTTTGTATCCTAGATATGAGTATCACTTTCTTCTCGATATCTCAATCCCACCAAACGATATGCTATTTTAGCATTGCGAAATTATGACCAGAGATGACAACCAAGCCCATTTGTAAAACTACCCATCAGCAGAAACTTTTACCTGTTAAGGGAAACGAATCGGCATTGCTTGTTACCCACAAATCGTGGTGGTGGGCCTATCGTCGGTGGTCCCGGCGGGAAGAGAGAGACTGAGGATCGTTGGTCGTGGGCCTGTCGTCAGTGGTCTCGGTGGGAAGATGAATGCGAGTACTCTTTCATGGGCTGTCGTATGTGGAGAGAGACAGAGTGTTGATCGTCGCTGGTGGGTCTGGCGTAGGTGGTCCAGACTGAAAGAGGTGGTGGGGCTGGTGTATATGGAGAGAGAGAGAGAGAGAGAGAGAGAGAGAGAGAGTCTGAGGATGTTTTGGAGAGTATTGATTTTCCCCCAATTTTGAAATTGTTTTGTGAAGAAATGGGTCAATTTTCTCCCGCGCGTTTTTGGAAGCTTGGAAGGGAAGACAAGTGGGTCCCTTCACTTTACACGTTGGATCGGGATGGACTTCGGGATTTCTTTCATTGCTCGTAGCAAAATTCAAACAAATTTGACGAAAAGGCTTGCCATTTATCCCTAAGAACTAGCAAGTGCTTTCTTTAATAGCATTTATTCTACAACTGACTTTCTCTCTCCTCTTCTATTCAATGCTTACTTTTTCTTTTTCTTTTTATACAGAAATTTTATTACTTTGCAACATTTTATTGGGATACCTTTACCTTCACAGAATTTGTGTAGTAGGAAAGTCAAAACGGGTCGAGCGAAAATACAAATTTGCACTTTTGAGGAGCATTTTTTGCTATCCATTGGTGCACAGTGCACTTGCTCTAAGGTAGAAGCCTAGCAATAAAATGTCCCTTTGATGCTTTCTTTTTGCTAAGAAAAAATGGGCGCGACTAACGGTTGGAATTTTCCTGGGTTTGATCAGAGGAGCCATCCCCGTAGGTTTGACTCCAAACCATGGTACCGTCACGTACACTGGGTTCATATAGCCAAAGCTACTGCTCAGGCTACCCTAGGCCATATTCCTCAAAGATTGTTGTCCTTCAAAAGTTTGTCGCGTCAATTATGGAAAATAGACGAAAGCACAAGATTTAATTTTTAAGGCATGGTACAAATGTACAATGCATGAAAAAAAAATAATGAAAAAGGCTTAAAAATCCTAGATCGCCTAGGTGTAAAGATTTGTTATTTTTTGAAATCTCAATCAACAATAAAAAAATCATTCAACCAAAATTAAAACACCAAATAGAGAACGCAATGATATACGTAGAAAAACCCCAAATAGGGTAAAAACCACCGGAAGGAATCAAAACACTAAAAATAACATTGTGCAGTTACAAATGACCTTAATAAACAATCGTGAATCCTCACCGACTGACCATAGTTCGATTGCCGAATCCTGGTTCACTGTACCAAGTGTTTGATTGCCGAAACGCCTTGAATCACTCAAACCCTCCGAGATACTTCAAGAAAATCAACATAATAAAAGGTTTATGCTCAAAGCTAGATTTTTTTTGCATCAGCTGTGACCTCTGTGAAGTCGCCCCTTTCCAAGCTGCACCCCTTGGTTTCTATCTTCTGATCGTGATCGAAAAACTTTTCCACAAACTTCTCCTCTTTATAATGTGACTGCTAATAGTGTTTCCTTTTGAGGAAAAATTCCCTTATAGTAATAACCTTCTCCTCTTTATAATGTGACAGCTAATAGTCTTTCCTTTAGATAAAAAAAATACCCCGACGATATAAAATCCTTACAGCTTGATTAAGCCACAAATCACTCCGTCCAAAACCTTCCAAATAGTAGTGCATGCACTTGCACTTCTTTGCAAAATAAATGTGGTGCACTTAGATTGACTACAAGCTCACGGTCCCTCGTTACATGACACATTAAATTCCTTCCACATCCTATACAGACGCTCTAAAAAGAATAAGGGAGATAAATTACAACTCGATAAATGGGGACACACCCAAATATGTGTTTTGTCGTGAAATTGCCAACAAAGAGAGATCGCGGGCTATGGACCTTACAAAGGCATCAGACGGCTCAGATTAGTGCATTGAGCGGATCTCATCAACCGTCGAATGTCTTTTCATGAATTTTTTTTTTCATGTATCAAACACTTTCCCTTTAATTTTAAGGGTGGACAAAAGAATTGCATTCTCGCTATCAAATTTGAGAACTAGTTTGGAGCGCTTCTTTTGCCTTTAAAAGTGCCGAATTTTTATAAGTTATGTTCAATTATGGCGTTGCACTAATTGAACATACATTGTACTTTTGACGGTTTTCGAGCATAGTATGAACTTAACTTTAGAAAAATTGACAAAATCAACAAATAATGATGCCTGAAAGATCTCGTAAATCATCTCTATCATACAGTTTGTGTTATGGAAGTGGGGGATTATAAGAACACCTAAAATTTCTTTATAAAAAACGAACAGTTAAAATTTAATCCAAAAAAAAAAAAAACAATTGACCATCAAGTTGACAAACTAGTCATTATTCTATATTTACCAAGTGGGTTGATGGGTTGATAATTGTCCTTTTCATGATAGAAGTGTTCTTATAGGACAGTATTGAAAAAGGTAGGTATGAGAACTTAGAAGAATAGACCAACTTCTTGTCTTGCTAATAATTTGACTTAAGTATTAAAAATGTGCTTTTCAAACAAAGTGGTTCATTAATTCATTCACAAAACATCCATCATCTTTAGGGCAAGTTCACCTTGAAATGAGTCAACTTTGAATGCATGCGTCTAACTTTTCAAATTTTAAATCCCTCTATATATATCAATTTCATCGTTTTTTTTAACAGGCAATGTATTTCACCACTCCATAAGGCAAAGATTTCATCAAAAATTTAGGAAAAAACCAAAACTTCAAAATCTAAGACGAACAACTGAAAAGAAACACACAGGCTAATGCGAAAGCAAACCGACACTAGGAGCTAGCATATAGTCCTTTCGTATTTGACAAACAAATAGGAACGGAGGGAGTAGTAGAGAATCCTAAGAACACCCAACTCAAACCGTTAACAAAAAATTACAGATGACAAAGGAAGAGGTATTCCCACAGAAGGAATAATTTCTCACGACAATTTCAGATTTGACTATTGTGATTTTACCCAATACCAATTGATCTGAATAAGTTGGTCAAATTTGTTCACTCTCAAATGTAGTGTCAGGAGGCCAATTAACTCTTGCTAAAGATCATATTTGACTATTTTTTCCTCATCTTATAGTGTGTTCGTTCTTGAGTTATCTTTGATTTTTATAAAAAAAAAATAACGGAAAAAGTAAATTTTTTTGTCGGGATATCTAATATGGAGCTTTTCCAAATTTGATGTAATTGTCGTGATATTTATTCCTCCGTCCCAAATTTTTTGTCCAGTTGCACATTCACAACACCTCAAAAAATTGTTTATATTTTCAAATGTTTAATGTTATATATATTCAATATGGATCTTGTTTGATAGCTCTCAATGAGTTCTATTAAACAAAATTTTTAAAATTGTAAAAAATATTATAGATTGAAAGATATAAACAATTGAAAAATGGCACGAATGCCCGTAAATGAACAACAAATTCGGGACGGAGGGAGTAGTTAGATTATGTGAATAGACAAACTTAGCAGGAGAGGTTTATTTGCATAATTGTTTTAGAATTTACAATATCTCTAATGCGAAGATGATTAGATGAAGATGTGCATATATAAACTTAATGTCAACTATCAACGAAACTTCCTGGGTTGACCTATTCAACTTGTCATCTCAGTGTCTTAAACACGTACTTTTATGCATGAAGATAAATAAAGTGTAAGCTTTAATTTCAATCCTCAAACTTTGTTTTTTAATCGTTAATGGCATCCGAAGGAAAAACCCTACATCGCCTAGGTTTAATGATTTGTTATGTATGAACCGTCAATCGAAAAACTCAACAATTAATAATCAATTGGTATATAAACCTAAACCACAAAAAAAAAACAAAACGAAGAATAAACCATGAACTCATGATATACAGGGAAAACCTCTGAATGGGTAAAAGCATCGGGAAGAAATCAATGCACTATACTCGTTGTGTAGTTACAAGTAATCTTACCCTACGATTTAAATCTTCACAATCGCCCTAAGACTTACTTGTCGAGTCCTGTTCACCACACCCAGTGATTAACCACTGCTGCCTTGAATCCACAAGCCTTCCAATGCTCTTCGGAAATCCATCGAAGCCCAAGTCAAGTAAGTTGAGAATAATGTTGTAGAAACCTCTTGGAGATAGATTGAAACCTCAATGATCCATCGATTACGTAGATACTCCAAGATACAAAGTAGAAGAACCCACCTTATGTTTCTATCCTTTAGAACGTGTTTTGGGGCAAATCTAATATGTGTAGCACCCTCCATACCCTAATAGATGTACATATATTTATATTTATAGCTGCTGAAAATTGCCAGACTTGCTCGAGCAACTATTGATCAGTCCAATTTGTCACACCCTCATTTTTACAAAACATAAAAAAAGAATCTCAAACAATAAGTAAGTTAAAAGATAAAGATTTCCATAAATTAGAGTACATCCTTAGTCCAACGGCTATCAAATGTTTGGGCACCCTTGCCCCAAAGGTGTAATCAAATAATAAAGTTTGGGCACCTTTGCCCAAAAGGTGAAATCAAAATAACATCCCATAAGTTATTACAAATCCAAGATGAATGAAACCCTAAGTGTAGAAACCCCCAAATCCCGAATTTGGAGCTCTTGGTGCGAATCCAAGTTTACCCGAGCTCCCCACGGTGCGTAGAACACGAAAATGGCCTTGGTTCTTGAAGTGGTTGAATGAGGAGGACAAGATTTGAGCTTGGAGTGAGCAACAATGGAGGAGAGAGAGGAGAGAGATGGGTCGATCGGGTGGGAGAGAGAGGGAGAGTGAGATATTTTGATTATTTGCAAACTTCCCCCACACACTACCTATTATAACCCCCTAATTACACCTCACACCCAAATGTCACTTGTGTATATAATATGTGACCACAATACTTATTTTCATAAACCAAACTTAAGTAAAGACTTTTCTTTACTTTAATTTATTTACGAAAATAAAGAACTACCCCCCATTTGGAAACAATGGCATTTCCAAAATTTTAAAATTTTAATCACATCAAAATCTCATCCCCTCACTTTTAGTACAAAACCGAAAACGGCACATTTTTCTCCGAATAAAATGGGTGAAAGATGACTTTGCGTTACTCAAAAATAACTTCCGATTATACCGTTGTGATTAGAAAAATCCAAGGAACAATTATCGGGACTTTTTATCGGCCAAATAGAAACTTCTCTAAAAAGTGATTTTTTTACACGGGTCCTTACACAGTTGCTTGAGTAACTTCTACAAAATTGAATTTGTCAGTAACTTAATGGAATCAACGGGTATCTGTAATCTTAACGTGGGGAGATTAATAACTATTTAATAACGTGGAGTTCCAATCGAGATAAAGATGGGAGTACAATTATAATTCTTTAGTGGTGTGAATTATAATTTGTGAAATAAGAATAGAATCCGGGTGGGATTAAGTTTTCTTATTTACACAAAGAGTCCAGATTTATTTCTCCTCAGGTCCCTGCTCTAGCCCTATAAATATTTCGTTATGTTCTCTAGGTCTCATAACAGCCATTCAGAAAATTAGAATAGAGGCTGTGAGAGAGAGAACAAAAGAAATCACGTAGAAGTCCACACTTGGCTACGTGATCGAGGTATAAGGGAATATGGTAGAAGATTGTGAGGTACTATCGAGCAGAGTTTGATGCGTACAGTAACCGGGTCTGTCAAGTCCTAAAATAAACAAGTCAACCAGCGTTCGTGTCTACGAATGAGAGGTAAACCCTAATTCCGCCTCGTAGGATTTGTGTTTATTTTTATTGTTTAATCTATATGCATAATTACTGGGTTCTGGGATTCATTTCCCAACAGTGGTATTAGAGCAGGCTGTAATCATGCATATAGATTAAACAGGCCATGTTGTCCATATAACGTAGATATAGAATTGTGCTAACCGTTGTTTTGCAGAGTTTTAGTTTGTTCTAACGTCTGTTTTGTAGAATCGATTATCCCACTATTATGGTCACGCATGTTTTTATTGTGTGATAGAATCCCACGTTTTGTAATTGTTTTATGCGTGGTTACTATTACTGTTTTTTAATTACAAGTATGGTTTTGTAATCTGTAATAGTGGTATGTGGGAGGCATAAGTTTTGATGTAATCTTTGTTTCTTCAGTTGTATCGTTTTAGATATATAGATCTGTTTTAAGATTATAGATTCTGTAATGGGGGCATAAGATATGGAGGAAACAAGTTTTTTTGACAAAAATATAAGTTTTGTCAAGAAAAAAGGATGTTTGGCTAGCAGCATAATTTTTTCAGAATTTTAAGGTCAAATTGCAAGGTTGTTTTGACCCAGTAAACATTGGAATTGGAAATTCTATTCTTCACAGAAGTTGTAGATAATTGAATTTCGAATCCAACCCAATTCGCATTAGTTCAATCAGAGTTCGGATGAGGGAGAAAAGTCCAAAATACTGAATGATGTGCAGTTTACTCGGGAAAAAAATCAGATCAGATTTTTCTTGCCTAAGTATGGTTGGATTTTGGTTTCCTTGATTGATTCAAAGTATCTAAGTCTTCTACATAAGCATTTCTCAAGGATTTCCAGTTTGGAAGGATTCTTTATTGCTTTAGGATTTCAAGACTCAAAGGATTCCTGATTGCTTAAGGATTTCAAGATTGGAAGGATTCCTTATTGCTCAAGAATTGCATCTTTGACCAAAATAGTTGGGATACATATTGTTTATGTTTCCTTATTTTTGAATATTTGTATATTCATATTGTTTGCATGTGTGATAGTTTACCATATTTGGACAACATTGTAATATTTGGCCTTTGACCTAGATCACCGTTTTTGCAAACATGTTAATTTTGGTAACCCTCACAAAAATTTTAAATAACTAAGTGGGAGAGAGTTTATTTTGTATAAATCTCATGGTCTCCATTACTAGTATGTAGATGATATAATTAAGTTTTGTGTGTTGATTTTAGTACCTTCCTCCCCATCAGACAAAATTAATTATGGCATCATCGGTACTTACTTCCTTAGGATAGCTCCAAGATAATTGTTGTGTGGACTACTTCTCCATTTGGGGAAGTTCATTACAGAACAATGGATCTTGAGGCTAGGTAATGGTATACACTTAGCTATAAATAACAAGTATCCTCTCCATCTGAGTCGCTGCTTTTATTTATAGGACCGAAGCAAATTAGCTATTTAATTTTATTGGGCACGGTTTAGTGTCTAGATAGTAATAAAAGGTTGTGTCTATCTACACGAATGATGAAGAGTAGTGGACCTACCCATCGAGGCATACTCTTCACGGTGTGTAGGGTTGCTAATGTTTTTCTTTTAATAGACTGGTTGAGGGAACCAATTTAATAGAAATACAAAAAGTTTTTAATTGCCCTTCATAATTGTTGTTATGTGATTCTCAGATTCAAAAATGGTCTCTTTCAATTCACATGATGTCATTGTCATATAAATTTACTGGTCTAAATTATATTGACTAGAAAAGGATCTGGATATTGTGTTGACTGCTTAGGGGACCAAATTTGTGTTCTCTGAGGTGTGCTCTATCAAACCCACTGAAATTGCAACAGAACCTGAAATCCGGTATATAAAGATTGGGTTACAACTGATGAGATGGCGCGGTGTTACATTTTAGCTTCTATGTCAAATGTATTGCAACATCAGCATCAGTTTTTTGGAAACTGCCTATGACATGGTGCATAACCTAAAATAAATGTTTCGGGTGCAACTAGGCAAGTTGCAATGTGGGATTTGAGGAATATAACCATTGGTGAAGGAACCCTAGTAAAGGGATTATGTTTTGAAGATAATAAGGTCTTCTGAATGAACTATTAATCCCAGGAGCTAAAATCAATGGGGAAACCCATGTTGATATTGTGCTCCAGTTACTTACTAAGCCTTTTCAACAGTTCCGTCTGAATTACAATATGAACAAAATGCATTATTGTTTGAGGAAACTATTGAAAGAGTGTTAAATTAGCCAAGGGTCTTTTGGTTAATAAATAGACAACTGTGATTGTAGTTGAAAAGGTTTCTACTTCTTACTCGAAAGGCAAGAAGAAGCAAGAAAAGGTTCAACAACAAGCCACGGTTCCTCAAACAGTTTATGAGCTTGGAGGTAGAGTGAAAAAGCCTAATGGCAAGTGTTTTCACTATAAGCAGAAAGGACACTGGAAGAAGGTTATTTGAATTATCTCAATAAATTGAATAATCAAGGAATTTTTTTTCTAATAGTTGAATCATGTTTAGCGGTGTTATCTACCAGTACCTGGTGTGTATATACGGGTGCCACTAATCATGTTTGCAATTCATTGCGAAGGTTCCAGGAAACCTGGAGACTTAGTGATGAAGAGATTTATCTACATATGGGAAGTGCTACATAAATAGCAGCAATTGCTGTTAGCGTTTAATTTCGAGAGATTGCCTTTATGATCATTGAATTAGGAGAAATTTAGTTTCGGTTTGTAATTTGGTTGAAAATGGATATTTGGTTTATTTTTAATAACTTTGTGGTTATTAAGTTAAATAAACATTTTATCTGTTCTGGTTCATTAGATGACAATCTCTCCGTTATTGATCACATCGTTCCTACGATACAACTAAATGAATTGAATAACACTAATAGATTGTCATATAAGAGAAATGAGCCTTATAAGTTGAACCAATCGTATCTTTGGCAGTTCCGCCTAAGTCATATTAATCTAAATAGAATTTTTAGACTGGTTAGAAATGGATCTTTGGTTTATTAAAAGTGGAGGCACTTCCGGTCTATGAATTCTATTTGGAAGGTAAAATAACCAAGAGGCCCTTTTCAAGGAAAAGGGAGAGCCAATGAAACTTTGAAATTGGTTCACTCTGACCTGTGTGTACCTATGAACATCTGGGATAAAGGTGGTTTTGAGTATTTCAATACTTTTATTGATGATTACTCAAGATATGGTTACATTTATTTGATACACCGTATGTCCGAATGCTTTGAGAAATTCAAGGAGCAAAGACCGAAAACGAGAAAGCGTCTGGATAAATGTATCAAGACACTGCGATCTCATTGTGGTGGCGAATACTTCTTGGAAGAATTTAGGAACCATTAGCAGCAGAAGGGATTACATCCCAGTTTTTTGCGCTAGGTATGTCATAACATAATGGTGTAGCAGAAAGAAGGAAAGGTCTCTTATGGATATGGTGAGATCAGTGATGAGTTATTGAAATTTACTAAATTCGTTTTGGGGACATGCACTATAAACAATAGCGTACATTCTTAACTTGGTACCATTTAAGCTAGTACCAACTGCATCCACAGAACTGTGGACTAGGAGCAAAACTAGTCTATGGCATGTTCACAATTGGGGTAGTCCAAGCACATGTGCTGAAAGGGAAAGCAGATAAATTGGAATCAAGGACAAATGTTTGTTTGTTTTGGTGGGGTACCCTAGAGGAACGAAAGTTGCT
The DNA here is from genome assembly GCA_016920895.1 of Vaccinium myrtillus. Classification (NCBI taxonomy): domain Eukaryota; kingdom Viridiplantae; phylum Streptophyta; class Magnoliopsida; order Ericales; family Ericaceae; genus Vaccinium; species Vaccinium myrtillus. The sequence continues at coordinate 23,894,177 of CM029274.1, forward strand.
CTATTTTATAGTCCTAAGAATCATAAGGTCATTGTTAGCACCAATGCTTGATACTTAGAGGAAGGCTATGTCATAGATCACAAGCCCAGTAGTAAGATTGTTCTAGAAGAATTGAGGGAAAATAGACCGGCTCAACCTTCTTCAATACCAATAGTACAAGAGCCTACATCACATGAAATTGTTGTTAGCACACCAGTACCTTATCGTAGTGGGAGGGTTATTGTTTCACCCAATCGGTATACGTTGTTGGGAGAATCTTGTGATATGATTCCTGAAGAACATCAGGCCAAACCCTGAAACTACAAAGAGGCACTACAAGATAAAGATGCAGAACTTTGGCAAAAGATTAAGAGCACATGTTGTGCAGGCTTAAGAAGTCTATTTGTGGACTTAAGCGGGCATCTAGGTCTTGGAACATCCGTTTTGATCAAGTAATCAAATCTTTTGGTTTTGATCAATGTCTAGATAAGTCGTGTGTGTACAAGAAACGCAATGGAAATGTGGTGGTGTTTGTATTGCTATATGTGGATGATATCTTGTTCATCGGAAATGATGTCGGAGTGTTATCTTCGGTGTAGGTGTAGTTATCCAGCTAGTTCGATATGAAGGATTTAGAAGTAGCCGGTCACATCCTTGGGATTAAATTTTTGCGAGATCAAGCAAAGGATGTTGGGCTTCTCAAGCTTGCTATATTGATACGATCCTTGCCAGTTTTAGCATGCAGGATTCCAAGAAAGGATTGCTTCATTTCAGACACGGAGTCATTCTATCCAAGCATCAGTGTCTTAAGACATCTGAGGAGATATAGAAAATTAAGGAGATACAGAAAGGTGATGTAGCTGTGACCAAGATTGTATCAGCAAATAACCTAGCAGATCCTTTTATGAATGGCTTACATGCCTAGACTTTTGATAGTCATGTAAAGGGAATGGAAGTGAGATGCATGGTAGCATGGTTTTGAGTCTAAGTGGGAGATTGTTTAAAATATTTTACTAAAAGTCTTGCTTTTATGTAATGGATTAATATTTGATTAGTTAATTATTAATCAGTTTTATCCCTTTTTTATGAGAATCTAGTATGGGCAACGTTTGCATGATATAATTGTATGTTGTGCATGGGTCTTTTGTTCTACATAGTAGATGACCCAGTGTGTAGAGTACGGGTTACACACAGAAGATTGGATCATCGGTTCTTGTGGAATATAAGTTTTGGTTCACAATCTTAGATGGAATTTGACATACCATCAGTAGGATTGTAGTACAATGTTTTAGTAGGTTTGTCTTGACTACAAGGAACGGTTCTAGTTCCGACTCATTGTGCTAATACATTTTGTGTGTATTGAACAGGACCGCTTTAAGGTAATTGTCTTAGTACTGACATTTTAAGACAATTAGAACCTTATAGTTATTAAGAATACTTATGCTCTTAATCCGGATATATTTAATACATATATACATTTAATGTTGTTGACTTTGATTCATTCATTATAAAGTGAGATCTTTTTTACGGTCAATAATCTTGGTGAGTTGGGTCACGACACTATATGCATGAAATATATGGATATTAATCATTGATGGAATCCACGTCCTATTAGGGATTGATGATACCCCCTTGAGTAAGCTTATAAGTTTTGATTATGTCAAACCCTACAGGTGGATTTGTGTATCCGACATATCAAATGAGTTAAGTGGAAAGTCTCAATGTATTTTGAAGATGTTGATTAGTGGGAGATTGTCAGTAATTTAATGGAATCAACGGGTATGTGTAATCTAAACGTGGGGAGAATAATAAGTATTTAATAACGTGGAGCTCGAAATATAATCGAGATAAAGATGGGAGTATAATTATAATTCTTTAGTGGTGTGAATTATAATTTGTGAAATAAGAATAGAATCCGGGTGGGATTAGGTTTTCTTATTTATACAAGGAGCCCAGATTTATTTCTCCTCAGCTCCCTGCTCTAGCCCTATAAATATATAGTTATGTTCTCTAGGTCTCATTACAGTCATTCAGGAAATTAGAATAGAGGCTGTGAGAGAGAGAACAAAAGAGATCACGTAAAAGTCCACACTTGGCTACGTGATCGAGGTATAAGGGAATATGGCAGAAGATCGTGAGGTACTATCGAACAGAGTTTGATGCGTATAGTAACCGGGTCTGTCAAGTCCTAAAATAAGCAAATCAACCAGCATTCGTGTCTACAGATGAGAGGTAAACCCTAATTCCGCCTCGTAGGGTTTGTGTTTATTTTTATTGTTTAATCTGTACGCATAATCACTCGGTTCTGGGATTCGTTTCCCAACAGAATTATGCACAAAATGTGATGCTCGGCTCTTCACGACAAACTCCGCTTGATTCTTCTTGATGTCCTGAATCACAACACAACTATACCGTCGCACGCAATCGCTCCATACATGTTCAAAATGATTCCATTCCACATAATCCCTAAATAGACTCTCTAAAAAGATAAGTAAAATAAAATACAACTCGATAAACGTGATACATGAAAATGTTTGTTTTGTCAATGGAGTTGCCAACACAAAGGAGCTTAGCTTTTTGGAGTTTACAGTCTCCCCCTTTGCACTTCCATGACAAAACTCACTAATAAGAAAATCTATCCCTAACTTGAGAGCTGTCTAAGAAAGCTACATCAAAAACTTAACATTCGAACATGTTAGAACCACAATAAACCTACTCCCCCTTTTTGTTATGGAATGACAAAGTTTGAATAGGACATAATAAGCCAACAAACAACCGCGATAGAGCATGTAAAGAATGCAACAATATGCACTTGTTCACATTTAAGAAGAATGCATATAAATATATATCCATGAAATCTAACGAATAACCATACATATCTATGCAATGAATCAAGGAACTTCAAAAATAAATTTTCCATCAAGGCACTTTAATAAGACTCAAACAGAAAATTGGAAATTGCGAAACAGCATGAGTAAGGCTAATCGGTCTTCATTGAGCAAGTATTATATTATAAGAATCAATGATAATGAACATTTATACTATCAAAGTACATGCTCAATGAAGAAACCACAAGTTAAGACATTATGAATGCAATACACCATGATACTTGACATGTAAAATTGTGAGTGTGTGCTTCAACGGCCAAGAATATCAAGTTCACTCAATCAAGGACCTACATTCTCATGAACAATCGGCATATCAAGATGACTCCCCCTTAAGAAGTCAAACCAAGCTAGGTCCTCAATGACTTTTTGTTAATAAGTAATTGCAGAGCTCCCCTCAAAATAACGATGCCTTATTACATATGCTCTAATTTTCATAAACTCTCCTCTTTTTTTTGAATTTAAGTAAATATCAACCTCACCAATGGGAATAGCTTTTTCTATTGTATTTTTCCCTATCATCGGCGGCTTTCACACTAGTACGGCTTTCACCCTAAAGGTAGCCCTTTCCTCAAGTCATTCAATAACATTGGGGAGGTGGAGATTGAGACATAAAAATAAATGGTGGTGGATGGAATTCAATATCGCATTTGGAATCCTAACCAAGGGTCAATCTCAAATGATAGATCATAAGATACAAACCAAGTTCATGAAAACTAAGACCTCTCACTAAGAAACCATCTATCATAGCCATGAACAAGTATGCATCACAATGTCAAGAACCACGATATAAACCACTTAATTCTCACATGTAGAGAGATCATAAAGTATGCACAATTAAGAGTGAAAATTTTCACTATCACAAAAATACATGACATGCAACTATATCGCAATAAAGACCAGCATTCTCAACCAAAACAAAAGGAAAAATGCTTAAGTTTTTTTTTTTATTTTTTAAATCAAACAAAAAAAAAATTGAATTTTTTTAGTTGAACTATAATGGTTAAGAAACTAAGCACAAAAAATAAATAAGTCAAATCAAACCATAGCTCTAGGTAAAAGATAAATAATGTAACGCAACCTAGACTATGGAACTAAGAAATAGAGCCTTAAAAGGCACAATCAACTCCAGATGCCAGCGTCATCTAAAGGGTTGGTAGACAAATCCTCAAAGGATGCCAAGTTTGGCTTCCTTACCCAAATAAGTCTAGTCTTGGTCTCCTAGACCTTTCAACAATTTTAGACCCATGTTTAGGGTTGCCATAGTATTCTTTTTGTGTGGAGTCACCCTAGCTTAGGCCTTTGTGTTCTATCACAACCATAACCAAAATAATTGTACCTGTAACACCCCATGTAGACCACTAGCCCAGTACCTTGATTTGATCCACAAGCCACACCACATGACCCAAAATGCTTAAGCCCAAGGTACTATTAGTTTCTTACATGGTTTGTTATATACCCAAGATTACACATTTAAACAACCAATGTGGGTCTAAACACCATTTACCCCCTAACCTGGGGTATCACAGTACCTACCCTCACTGTTACTAACACGATGATATTGGGGTGGAGCAATAGAGTACCCATAGAGTTAAACGAAATTAGAGCATTAGACCTTTCACCCTACAAAAATGATAAGTGGGTACAAATTGAGCATCTTGACGATTCTTTCTTTTAGGTGCATGTGAAAGAAATAAGTATGTAATTTATTGTAATGTATGTGGTCAAGTACACCACAATTATGACAATAAGGGATACTTTTGACATATCCATGATGTAGCGACCTATGAATTTAAATCCCATTTCTCTATCAAAAGCGAAAGGTTTAATTTAAGCTGAGTTGTGCATCATTAAATGTGTTTGTACAAATGTGTGTGTATCCTGATGTACCGAGAGATCGGAGGATTTTGGGGTACATGTTTCTATGTGGTGAAGGTGTTTGGAGGTGTTGGGAAGGTGTTATAAGTGATTGGGGGGTTGAATTAAAGGAAGGAGCTAGAATCTGGAAATTTTCCAGGACATACCGGTACATTTCATCATCTAATGCTGAGTTTGAGGAACTCTTTGAAAATCAATATTTTTTGGGGTCTTACCTTGAGCAGCTTCATGAGCAGTTTGAGAGGCTAGAGCAAGGCAGTGTGACCATTTCTGAGTATGCTTCGAAATTTCAATCCTTGTCACGTTTCGCGCCGGAGTTAGTGGCAATGAAGAAGGGGAAATGTAGGCGATTTGAGAAGGGTTTGCGCTCAACCATAAAGATACATGTCATTAGTAACTGTAGGGGGTGTAAATCCACACAGACTCTGGATCACGTGATGTCTTGATTTTGCCCTAAATCTGCAAGGTAAAGAAAGGGTTAGAACACCTTTGCCCCTCGTTGGCAAAGGCCCTCCGATGCCTAAGTTAGTCTCTCGTACTTGGATTCACAAATTACTTAAATGCATATGAAAGCAATTCACAGCGTACCTTTTGTCATGGTTATTGCCCTGTATTTATAGGTTTAGACCTTCATCATCTTAGGCATCTCGTGCCCCCCTGTTTCCTTCTCTCTTTAGGAATCCTTCTCCTAATAGGACTTTCCTATTTAAGAGATAACTTCCATACCATGCTAGATCTCGTCTAGCAGAGGTCCTTCTTTCCATATAGGATTCTTCCATGTATGGAGCATACTCCTAATCACATTAGGACTTCCCCTTTTAATCCCTTACTTTACGGGATTGCTCCTTATCTCATAAGGAGCCGCTGTAGAATATTCTGGAATGTCTTCATCGCCTTGTACGTGGCGTTGTCGTGCTTCCATGTAGCTCGGAATAACTTGTACATAAATCAGCTTATCACGCCGAGCTGAATTATGTTTTCCATAATGCTGTTTAAGCTATACACGTAGCTCATATAGCTCGGCCATGTCAGGGGGATCCCTTAGTGACTTGCGCCGAGCTAGTGTATCCTGACTTATTTACTTATTCTTATTACCTCGACCTTATTCATGGTCAGTACAGCTCGGCACAGGGTTTAAGGACCCCCCTACGTGGTGCCGAGCTATTCACCCTCTCGTGGTGACTGTCATAGGCACGTGCTATGCCTAGTAGTAGGGTAATCAGGTTTTACCCACTCCAGTAACCGTATTGGAAATTTTTCTTAAATTGTGGAGTGTGCTAGGAGCGTTGAGATACCAAAAGAGACATCAAAAAATGCAAGTGTGTGGGAACCTAGGCAATCAAACGTGAGTTTGGGTTCATTCCCAGGGACGTCTGGGAGTCAAGGGAGGAAAAGGCAGAGAGAATCCTTTCTACTATCGCAAGGCCAATAGACCTTTAGGCCACCTACTTCTTCAGGGACACATGGAGTTCCTTTAGGACCTCAGATCATGTGACATAGATGTGGTCAGATGGGTCACTATCATAAACAGTGTTCACGACTACAGAGGTCTTGTTTTATTTGTGGCGACCTTGACTATATTGCGACATATTGCCCTCGGAAAGTGGGAGCACAAAGTGAGTCAGGCTCCGTGCAACCTTCGAGACCCAAGTAGAGTTTTGGCCAGTACTAGAGGGATACATTAAGGCAACAACAATCACACTTCCACCAGACTACATTGGGTCAGCGTTCTCATGTTGAAAGGGGAGGAGTTCTTCTGCACCAAATCAAGGTTCGGGCAGAGGGGTGGATAAGTACTGGGTCAGAGTACCCAAGGGACAGCGTTCGCAATCACCATAGCTATTCCACAACCTTTTACCACATCCCAGGCTCTATAAACCATGGTTATGAGCGGTACTTTCCTTCCAAACAAACTCTTTCGCTAGAAATTCTTTTTATCTGAAGGCATTGAGTGTTTTTTTAGCAACATTTTTTTGTATTTGAAAATCAAACACCGAGAATCCTAATCCATAATTATTTGTTGAGACACCGTTAGGGGCTAGAACGCCTCTAGCCCTCTAGATCAAATTTATCAGAACTGTGAGCTAGTCAATCAGGACCGCCGTTTTGTCTTTGACTTTGTTGTGTTGGGTATATATGGTATATTATGTTTGAGGTAAATTGACTGGATGATGATGTCTTGAGGAGAATGAGTACATATGTGGGTTGAAATAGAAACTTGATGATAAATTGCGATTTGATAAATGATTATGCATGTGTGTGTGAAATATACAAGGGATTACGAGGTCCCAAATGCTCGAACTATCACTAGGTCCACCTTTGGGTGTGTCGCTAGGAATCACTCACGATGGATCAAGGATTAGAATTTAAGGAAGAGAGAATACAATCGATGGAAAGACATGAGATTGGGAGACTTCTATGGGCTGCATGCAAGTTCGTGGGTTGCTGTAAATGTACTTGTGTGGATTGAAAGGTATGCATTTATGGATGTAGTGTCTCTTTGGATTGGTAATTTTTACGATAGCTGTAGATACTAGGTGCAACATAGTAGAATTGGTTATGATCAACTTACTCAACATATCTTGTCGATGTCAGAATTGATTGCCCACTGGAAACGATGTTTGTGCGTAAAAAAAGGGATTAATGAGAGGAACCATTAAGAATTCAAAAATTCAACCTGATTCTTTTAAAAATTTTAGATAACTACACACAATTGTTGATCTTGATGTGAGTGATATGTAGTCGCGAAACAAATTTTGATACCTTTACATGATTATGCATGCTGGATTTGGGGTTGTAGTTATCATTTTACTGAGTTAAAGCATTTTGTTACTACTAAGATGACGAATGCGTCAGACCGTTTGGTATCGTCCTAGAAATTGAAGAAGTTACATATCATTTGGCCATATCACCGAAGTCATCGTGCACAAGAGTCATCGGGTGTGCACGACATGGTTTCATGTCTTCACATTGAGAAAGTACAAATTGGATCCGTGTTATGTCTTAGAATGGTCCGATTTACAGTTATAAACCGGTACGTATCCTAGGCTCAAGTGACAAAGTGTTGAGGAATAAGATGGCATCATTAGTGAAAATTTGTCGAAATATTTTGGAAACAAGAAAGCAATGTGGAAAAGGAGAGACAAAGTTAGAGAAAAACATCCAAAATTGTTTTTTTCTTTGTAATCAGTCTTTTTTTTTTTGGGTAAATTTTGTAATCAGTCTGAGTCATTGACATAGACTCCAGTGTTGTTAATATGTTGAAATTTCGTTGGTCTTATGTCGCTTGTATCACATTGGTGTTGCATAACTTGTTTGACGTTTGTTTTATATAATTTCAAGGATGAAATTAAGGAGGATAGAACGGAATTTCTTTAAGGAGGATAGAACGGAATTTCTTTAAGGAGGATAGAATATACCCGTGAATTGAAATCGCATTTCTCTTATTGCCCCCTCCGTCCTAATTTGATAGTCCAATACGAAACTATATGCCATTTTCAAACTCAAAAAATAATCTACTCACAAAAATAATTTTTCATCAATATGAATCTTGTTTGACAGATCTCTTTGAAAACTTTAATGCGGTGCACAAAAAATTCAAAAATTATTTTGGTAAATGCATTATTTTTTAGTTTGAAAATTGTACGTAGTCTTCTAGTGGACTATCAAATTGGGTCGGAGGGAGTATATCAAATGCGAAATGTTTAATTTAAGCCAAGTTGTGTATTATTAAATTTATGTGTATCCTTATGTACCGGGAGTTCAGAGGGTTGTTGAGATACATGTTTCTACGTGGTGAAAGTGTTTGGGGGAGATGGGAAGGTGGTCGGAGTGATCGGGAGTTGAATCAGAGGAAGGAGGAAGAATCTGGAAAGTTTCCAAGAGATACTGGCCTTAGAGGAAGGGGTGTTTAATTTATGTGTATTATCAAGCTCTTTATTGATATGCACAGTGTTTGGAACAATTCCATCTCCCAATTCCACTTCTTCTAAAGGATCTTGGGAATCCACATAGCATATAAAGGCCTCTTCGAACACACTTGGCCTCAACCCCAGTCAGATTTTTCAGCCAATGACTCTTCCCAATCGTTTGTTTCCTGCAACTTCTGTTCTATCTCTAGAGCCATAAATTTAACCAAAGCCAAAGAGTTGGCCTCTTCAAATTCTGCCTTGGATTTACATCCAAGCAGCCTCATCTGGTGGGTTGTCTGATTCATAATCAACTGCTTGTTTAAGCCTTGATTTTAACTCTGCCAGTTCTCCAACTTCCAATACACTGGATGGAGGGGTGGCTGGTTGTGCTATTTCACTTAGAGGGATGATCTCAGGTTTTTACATTTCAACCTCTGCACATTTTGCTGAAGTACTAAATGGATGAGGGTCTGCCTTAACTTCTTTAGTCCCCACTCCTTGTCCATTTTCAAACTTCACAATCATTAGGGCTTGATGCATTGAAGAAGGGATACAACCAATCACATGAATCCAATCCCTTCCCAATAAAGCATTATATGTACTTGGGAAAGTATCCACAACAAAGAATGTTGTGTCAGTTTCCACTTGGCCAACTTTTAGACGTATGGAAACAATTCCCTTAGGGTTCTTACTTTCACCAGTAAATCCAGCAATGGAAGTACTTGTTGGAATCAATCG
>CM029274.1:23906067-23993567 GCA_016920895.1 Vaccinium myrtillus
AGGAGAAAATGTTTCAATAGGAGAGGAACTTGTTCCCCCAACTTCTTCCTGTTCGACCATCATGGCTTCCAACAAACCAGATTGATAGCTTGCCAAAGAGTGAGGAGAAACTGGACTACTCTCATGCATTTCATTATCCAATCTTGCAACCAAACTCTCCAATGTTTCCTTTTCAGACTGTGTAAATCCCTTTTGAAGAGAATCCTCTGAATATTCTCTTTGGAGTCTGTTAAACCTTGGATTGAACTTGTTACCCCCATTGGAATTCTCTTTTGACGCATATTCTTCCATCTGGAAACTAGTGTATCTCCTTTGCAATTTCCTCTTTTGGGTTCTTGTCAACATAGGAACCATTTGAGGTGTCCTGGTCTTTGAATCTCTAATTACAACCCATTGACCAGTAGCAGTATTTGGAGGTTTAACCATTTTATTTCCAATCTTGGCAGGGGCTTTGTAGCATTGGAAGAAATCTGGTTTTATTTTCTTCAGAAACCAATCAGGAACCCCCTTTACCAAAGTGAATTGATCCTTTTGAACTTCATTTCCTTAATCCATTGGTGCCTTTCCAGTATTAAACTTCTTCGAAGGAGGATATTCCCTCTTCGAAGCTGGTGGAACTGGATTAGAAGGCACATTTCTTTTAGAAACCAACCATGGTTTCTGATTTCTTCCTTGATTTGGACTTACCCAAGGCTTCCTTTCATTATTTTGATCCAAAACCTTTCTTTCCATTCTTTTAGGAAAGAAATTAACCCCCTGTCTATCCAAGTCTTTGAAAATTAAATAATTGGCTCTGCATTCCATGCATAAACATTCCAAGAAGGATGCTTCAAGCATAGGAAGATGGGATTGCTTAAAGACTTTATGGGAAGAACTTTCTGATGCATATTTTTGCTTGGTAGCTTTTCCAATACCACTTCAAAGTTGACCAATTTATGGTCTTCCTCTTCTAAATTGCACAGAGTTCATTCGAACATGCACTTGCTTGTTATGCCACACTTCTCGAATTGTTTTGGCCAATGATGTTGGCACATTTGTGTTAGCAATCACTTCCTCTATCTTTGGAAATGGATCTGTGTCTATACCCATAGGCTTTTCTCGAAACATGATCCTTCCTTTCTTAATCTGCTCTTGAATCCTGTCACGAAAAACATTGCAGTTTTTAGTTGAATGAGTCCAAGAAGCATGCCATTTGCAATACTTTTTTCCTTGCATTTCTTCCAATGTTGAAAGTTTAACATTTTCAGGAAGTTTAATAAATTTTTTCTTTAACAGATAATCAAAGATTTCATCTGCCTTAGAAACATCAAATGAATATACTTTACTAGTTGCGTTCTTGTTAGTCCTTGGTGCTATAGAAGAATCCTTTCGAACTAAACTTTCACACACACAAGGATCATGTTCAACAATCTCGGTAGCATCAATTTCATAAGTAGGATCTCTATAATATGTTGAGTAAGAAGAGTTATTTAATATGTTGAGTAAGAAGAGTTATTTCTGTCAATATCCTCTTCTAGCAAAGATTCATATCTTGATGCTTTGTAAGTTAAATCAACTAAATCCTTAAATTCAGTAGAATCGAACTTCTTCCTAAGTTCCCTACTTAAACCATCTTGAGCAATTCTAACAAATTCAACTTCTGGTAGTTGAAAATTACATTTATTCCTAGCCCTTTTGAACCTAGCAATAAATTGAACAGTCTTTTCATCAGGCTTTTGTTTCAACCTTGCTAGATCAGCCATGGTAACTTCAGGTTCAGTTTGATAAAATTGAGCATGGAATAATTCTTCCATCCTTTGCCAATTTGGAACTGATTCAGGTGGCAAATTATAATACTATTCGAAGGCTGTTCCTGTCAATGAATTGGAAAATAACTTCAACTTAATGAACCCATTATTACCCAATTCCTTACACTGAGCAATAAATCTAGCAATGTGTTCAGTTGTTGATTGTTTCCCATCTCCATGAAACAGAGTAAAATCTGGGATCTTAAACACCCTAGGGATTTTGAACTATCTATCTATCCATTATGGATGAGGTTTTCTGTATATTTGAGTTTGTACCCCCCAATTCATAGGGCCATAAACTTCCTGCATAAGGCCTAGGATCTCATCGCGAAGGGCAGGATTTCCTACCAAATGAACTCTTGGGTTGGCATGTGGTTCCCAGTTCACATTCCTAGGCGCGTGGTCCTCTGGAAATCTCTCATAAGAACCATCAAAAGGTCTAGGTTGTTTGCAATTTCCTTCTTGCCTCCCAAAAGGCTCATAAAGGTGTTTCGAATGTACCCTACCCATCTCTGGTACTCCCGGATACTTGGGAATTCCAGTATCTGGACTAGGCTTCCTTAAACTAACCCTATCAGGAAAATGACTTCCTGGGGTAAAATTGTACTCATCAAACCCATAATCATAATTTTTAAAACCCTTATTCCCATCTAAACCATCAACATTAGGTTCGAATGGGATATTAGTAGTTTGCTTATATGATTTCCTAGGCTTAGGGTCATAAGTCTTTGCAAGTTCATACCAAGATTCTGGTATATCGTCCACATTTATGGGCTCTTTTCCAGGCCTTGACTTATGCTTGCTTGTACTAGCCTCTCTCTTATCTTTCTCAAGTGAAAGCAAAGGCTCATTCCTAAGCCCTGGTTGCTCTTCTAATTTCTGCAACATAAGTTTCTGGGTTTGAGCCAATTCTTTAAATGTAGCAATCATTTCAGCAAACTGGCTAGATGACACATTTCCTCCAACTTCTGGATTCTTTTGGGTCATCAACATGTACAGTTTTATTATTCCTAGTGTTCATTCGAGAAGTCTGGCCAATTCCCACATTTGGATCTTGACCAGTACAACTTTCTGGGCCTGTTTGAATGCCTTCAACTTGTTCATTCTCTTTAGGATTAACATTATTCCCATCCTCCGGCGTTTGGCCAATCTGAGGATCATCTGCCGGCTTCCTAAGTTTTGGAGCCATACAATACTTTCAGGTGTCCCACCGGGCGTGCCAAAAAATGTGTTTGGTTCTTTTTACTTCTTTGCAATGGAAAATAATTGTGTGCGAGTGTGCCAGAGAGAGTTTTGAATCTCCTCTCTCGGATTATCTTTGGAAAACCAAATCTAATCAGGCGATTGTGTTTTATTGGTTCAATTACCTCAATTAAGAGAATTTTTCCTTCATAGTGAAGAAATGCAAACCAATATACTTAGGAAATCAAAGAACAACAAAGAAACAACATACTTCGATTAATAAATCAAAGGTAAACTTAATTCGAAATTGCCTTCAACTTCAAATACAAGATAACAAGAACTTCGAACAATTGATTGTTGCAAGAACAACCGAAATCTACTTCCTAATCTACTTCAAACTGAGTCGAAATCCTAATTCTACTTTGCCAATGAACAAACCAAGCATCATTTGTTTGATAGCTGTTTGTTGAAGATTTGTCCAGGGGCTTTTTCACTCTTTGACTTCTTCTATTTATAGGCACTGCTAGTAATTTGATCTTCCCGCTCAAAGAATTTGAACTTGGTCTGCTTCGAACTCCATCTTTACACTTTGAATTTGGCAGTTTCTTCCCCTCACCACGTCTGAATTTGAATTCCTCTAAACTTCCTTCAGAAGTTTTAATTTGAATATGCATGGTTGCTCAAATAACTCAAATGATTACACGTTAAGGAAATAACTGCCTTGCATGATGTACTCCACGTGTCTTAACTGTCAACTACCTTGTTTCATACGTTTACCCGTGGAGTTCATGTATTTAACAGTTGAAATCAAGGCTTCGAAGTCAATTTATTATATCAGTTTGACTTGTAACTGCCAATAACAGATTTTCAAATATGAATACTAATATGACATCGTATTAATCCATCTTTATATCAATAATCCAGTTTATTTTCATTGACACATATTTGCCAACGTTTGGCATATATAATTACGTGTCAATTAATTATTGGATTTGTTAATTTTATATGTAAACAGCAGTGCACCGCGATGGTTTCGTCGAGGTTTGAGGTGAGGAAAATCGGAAAAACTGACAAAACAACGTGCGCGTTGAAGCAAGGTGTAGACACCCCAATTTTGGTAACTTGTGCATCCCCAATGATGAAAAGATCACGCGAAATATACCTTGGAATAGTCAAATGGATCAAATGGACCAAAAACCTAAACCCACTTGAACCGTACGGCCCAAAACCCAGAACCGTACGACTTAAAATTCCCTTTACACCGTGCAGTGTTGACATGTGCACCGTACGGTACACTTTTGACACCGTACGGCACCATTGTCCCATCAACGGGATTCCCGGGTTGCCCAGCAGCTCAGTTCGATCGCGTGATACGGCAAAACTACGCATGAGCCCGCCTTCTTTACTTGCAAATCTCACTCACCCTTCTACTATACAAACCAACACCCTCCAATGGTTTCAAAGAGATTGAACGAATCGTACAAGAAAGAAACCTGAATTCCTCCCGCACAAATCAGTTGAAAAATCCCCTTGAAATCACTACTCTTTCAAATCTCCCGCTATTTTCAGATTCACCCATGGTTCAAAACTTCGTTTCACAAGAACCCAAAAGACCACAAATTGGCGAATTTGCTGGGGATCGATATTTATTTTAAATTAATCTTTATGTGGACGGCCCACTGAGATTCGGTGCGATTCGCGTTCGAAAAGATTGTGATTATTTGAGTCGCCACTCGGATTTTAGGTCCGAACCCGAGAAACCGATAAAAATTATGACTCGTTTGCCCATTTGAAAAAGATTTCACTGATCATGGCGGAACTAAAGATTTCTCGGATTCGGGGGTTTGGTTACGAGTGGGGAAGGGTTTTACGACACCCCTCTCGCCCGGTCCGTGAACCGGTCTCTACTCAACATTTTGTGGGATTTTAGAAATGTTTGAAATTTAATTTATTCACAAAGATGGGGAACCGGGGATGGGAATCACATAACAACAATATATACGTAAAAGATACGATTCAACAGTGAATGCTTGTGCACGTGATCTATATAAGTGATGATGACAATAACAAAGGAAAACAATACAAATATTTACAAGGAATAAGAAATAACAGAAACTGTACAACAATTCCAGAAATTATGAACATGGGGCCTAATGGATCAACTTGCAATCTGGATCCCAGAATGAGGGTTGAGCGCTCAAAGATGATGGCTTGAGCGCTCAACCTTCTCAAACCAGCTTGAGCGCTCAAAGTTCATGGATTGAGCGCTCAAACCAGTTTCTGACTCTTATGGATTTAACCGTTTTCACAGCTTCTCTTCTCATTCTTTGCAAGATCAAACACTAATAAACCTTTCGATGAAGAAATAGAAATAAACATAAAGTTTTGATCTTTCAAAGAATGATGAGAGAAGAGAATCACTTTAGATTCACGAAGGAAAATACTCAAAAGAGTACATGAGAAGGAGATCCAGACTTCAAGCATAGATATACCAATACACCACACCAAAAGAAAAGAAATTAACCCCTGATCCATCTTAAAACGACCAGCAACCAACAAATGGCCATTAGCTTGAGCGCTCAAAGTGACGACCTTGAGCGCTCAAGCCAAAATATGGCTTTCTGGCTTCTGACTTGAAAATAAGTTTTGGGATGATCCTTAAAGCCACAAGTATACAGATTAAAGGATATTTTAAACTGAACAGTCACTGCTTTGCTCTTTACTATGAGATTTACAAAGGTATTTATGCTTGATTATCACAAAATAATTAACTAATGTTCATGCATATGATTTTGAAGTAGAAGTAAGCTGTTTTGAAGGTTACATGAACATAGTTAACTCTTGAATAATGATCAGAACCAAGAGAGCACGAAAGTCAGCAAAACAGGAACTTATTCAGAACTGGGCTTGAGCGCTCAAGGCTTGAGGCTTGAGCGCTCAACCCCATTGCAACTGCAGAATTGAAAAATGTTTTTGAACAATGTTTAGACCTCTGTGAGTTCAAGGCAAGTACAAAGAACTTGCTTGAACTCACTGGTCTTCCTCAGAAGACCCAAAACATTGAATGTATCACATGTTTCACTACCTTTTTGGATAGACTTGTAATTTGAGCTTGATTCTGGGTTTGGGGATGATGATTGTGGATGTTTCTGATTTATACTTTGGGCGAATTGGACAATGCAGGTGATTGATCGATGATCAAGGACCGAATTTTGGGCTTGAAGAGTGGTATTTGTAAGTGGTTTTGATGACAAATGAGTGGTATTGGTAGAGAGAGAGAGATAGATGATCGAATTTCTGAGAGGCTTCTGGGCTGGAGTATTAGAATGGTTAACCTCTAAAACCAGGGGTGAATAATGGTTTTTATAGAGTGAGTGGGAGGGAAGAGGAGAGAGAGAAAGAGTGGGTTTTGTATTTCAAGGGTATTTTTGGTGTATTTCTGGAGTTAGTGGAGTATAATGTACGTATAGAGATCGTAGAGGATCATCCCCAGACGCTCCCATGCAGAAAATCTCATGATTAGATATTCTGCAAGTTGTTGACTGGATCAGAGTTGAGCGCTCAAAGCCGTGGGCTTGAGCGCTCAAGGTGCTTTCCCAGGGTTGAGCGCTCAAGGACAGGGACTTGAGCGCTCAAGGTGCTTGATGGCAAATTGTTGGTTTGGCTTGGTTCAACACTGTTTGGGTTGGTTTGAGCTGTTTTGGTTGCTGCTTGGTTAATTTTGATCAAGTTCAAGTCAAACTCACAAGTTCCAGGTAATCATGATTGGTCTGTTTCATCATCGGGAATGCTCGAGTGTATCTCGGGTTCAAAATTGGGGTGTCTACAGTTGCCCCTCTTGGATGAGACTCAATGCCATTGATTTGGTATGAGTGACGTCCAAGATACAGACAGCCCAACTCGTTCCCCGGAATATACTTCAAGCAGAAAAAGATTTAAACGAGCACGTGGCCCTCAGAAAATGATTTAAACAAGCATAAAGCTCTCAAAAAATGATTTAAACAAGCATAAAGCTCTCAAAATGATTTAAACGAGCATGTGGCCCTCAGAAAATGATTTAAACAAGCATAAAGCTCTCAAAATGATTTAAACGAGCACATGGCTCTCAGAACGGAATTGAAATACTTCGCGCGTACGCTAACACAATTAACAAACAATGATTTAAACGAGCACATGGCTCTCAGGACAAAGATTTAAACGAGCACATGGCTCTCAGGACAAAGATTTAAACGAGCACATGGCTCTCAGAACGATTTAAACGAGCACGTGGCTCTCAGAATGATTTAAACAAGCACGTGGCTCTCAAAATGATTTAAACGAGCACGGGGCTCTCAGAACGATTTGAACAAGCACGTGGCTCTCAAAACGATTTAAACAAGCACGTGGCTCTCAAAACGATTTAAACGAGCACGTGGCTCTCAAGACGATTTAAACGAGCACGTGGCTCTCAGAACACAATTGAAATACTTCGTGCATACGCTAACGTGAAGCACACGTACATAATACGTCTCGATCTAGCACAATTAAATACTAAGATTTAAATTCATGGATAAAAGAGCATTCGATTGATTGGGATTAATGAGTCCAAGGTACACCAACAAAACACAAGGGATGCTTGAAATGCCCCTGCAAAGCTTGCCAGAGAAGCCAAAAACCCATGCCAGAATTGGCCTTGAGCGCTCAGGGTACACCCTTTGAGCGCTCAACCCAACCTTGAGCGCTCAACCCTAGAGCATTGAGCGCTCAATCCTCGGTTTGGTCCTCCAGCGCTCAAAGGGTCCAGCTTAAGCGCTTGAACCTCTGAACGGGGACGACGGTTCATAATTGTAACGTTTGATATTAACTCTGATTTTACTCCGATCAATCTTCATAACGCTTCACAAACTTCAGAGATCAAATTCTCACACCCCTCAGGCGATTCCGAACCAAACCCACACATTTCTCACTCAAATTCCTTGCAAAATCAGAAATCCCCAAATTCTAGGGTTCATTCGCACGATTTCGGTCCAATATCAGTTCGATTAGGGCTCAATTTTGGGGTATTGCTTGGTTCTATGGAGGAATCCGGTAAATTACAGTCTCCGGTGGCTTCGCCGACGGCGGGGAGTGGTGGTGGTGAAACGGTGGTACCACCACCGACGAGCTTGAGCGCTCAAGGTGATTTGAAGGAGACTGGGGTGGGTCCCACAGTGACTGAGACACCACCCATGGCTACAGAGATGACGGGGAGAGATGGAGAGAGAGAGGGAGAAAGAGAGAGAGAAGACGGCGGTGGTGGCAGTGGTCTGGTGGCTTCCAGTAGTGGAGGAGACCCAGCCACCAAGACGGTGGTGGCTGGTGGTGATGGTGATGATAGTGGTGAGGGTAGGGGTGGTAGCGGTGATGGTGATGATGGTAGGGGTGGTAGTGGTGATGGTGATGGTGGTAGTGTGGGAGTAGAGGAGAGGAGAAAAGAGATGGCAGAGGAGACAGTGGAGGTCCAAGATGTGGACAGTGACAGCGGCAGTGATGAGACGGCCGATGGTGCCCGTTGGAGGATAGAGCCGAGATCCAGTCAGCGGCCTAGCGAGGGGGACAAGGGGAAGGCAGCGATGATTGGTGGAGAGTCACTGACCCGGGGGCAGAGTAGCGGGTTGTCGGCTCAGGGTCCGATTGGGATTTCCCGGGAGGATTACCTTGAGCACGCGCCTCCGGAGGTAGTGATGGCGGCTGCAGTAGATGCCCCGGGGATTTTGGACGCGGCGAGGGCGGCCGTGGTTGAGAGCAGAGAGAGAGAGGCGGCGATGCTACGGGAGGCCGCCGACGAGGACGAGGCAGCGAGGGCCTTCTGTGAGGAGTTTGAGACGGAGGAGGCGGCGGAGGCAGCTGGACTACGAGCCGAGGAGGAGGAGAGGGCAGCCGGACGGAGAGTGACGGTGGTCCAGGCTGCCGGACAGTGGCTGAGGAGAGGGAGGCCGGCTTTTGACGCGGCGACTTACGCCCCACCAGTGCACCTTTTCGCGCCTTCCGCTTCAGACGATTACACTCCTCGACGGGAGTTGTACTTCGGAGAGGAGGTGCTACTGGACCCCGAGGTCCACCTCTCGACCGACTGCTTGACGGTATACTTGCTTTACTTTCCTGCTTATTGCTTTCGCGCACTTTCAATAGTTTTCAAACCTGATTTATATTGAATGATTGAATTACTGCATGATTGATGATTGGTTTTAAACATGGGACTAACGCCTGATCGTTTGTTTGTCGGCTGATTGTTTGCAGAGAAACTTGAGCTTGAAGGCTCACGGGGGTATGGGTTCCAGCTGGGAGATCTACCAGCAGCTGCATGCCTCCGTGAGGGCTTTGGTGGATCTGGCGGGGTTCGGGAGGTTCATCCCGACTCTCACAAGCACGCAGCACGACCATGCCGTGGTGACGGCATTGGCTGAGAGGTGGAGGGACTCTACGAGTTCTTTCCATCTCGTCATTGGAGAGGCGACGATGACCCCGCTGGATTTCTCAGCGATCACGGGATTGCGGGTAGGAGGAGACCCGATCCCGTTCGACTCGGGGATTGGTAGGGATGAGGCTGCGCTACGGTGGTTCTTGGGTTTCGTGCCCAACAAGGAGGGGGAGACGGCCACATATGGCCAATTCAAGCTGAAAGGATTGGGGGAGCCGCCCGATGAGGAGGATGCAGCACAGAGGGCGAGGTGCTACTTGTTATACCTGTTTGGGGCCTCACTGTACCCAAACAGGCATAACAGGGTGCACCTCTCCTATCTCGGAGGGTTGAGGGACTTCACCGTTGCGGCGAGGTACAACTGGGGAGGAGCGGCGCTCGGGAGTTGCTACGCGTTCATGAACGCTGTCTCAAGACGGAAAGGGACTAGCATTTCTGGACTGTGGAGCGCCTGGGAGGTAAAACACAAAACTTTCATTTCAAATTTTCATGCGTGCATTCAATATTCGCACTTGATTGACTGACTCATTTATTGTTTGACATGCAGCTTTGGGCCTACGAGGTATTAGGGTTGCACCCCCCAGAGACGCGGCACCAGGATCCGGACGTCATCCCCCGAGCACTGTGCTGGGGTGAGGGTTTCCTCTACGACGGCTCAGCGCGAGGGAACATCCACGTTCTCCGCGCTTCGCTGGACAGGCTCCCTGCTTCCTTGGTAAGAATCAGATTCTTTCACGCGTTCAAATTGCTTTCGATTTGCTTTCAACCCTGTACTTGATTACTAATGCTTTAACCACTTTTCACAGGTCCGCTGGAACGTATGGGATGCTATTGACGAGCCGTACTTGGCTCCGAGCAGGAGGCTCACGAGGGGGAGGGTTTTGCTCGAGTGCCAGTACAGCTGGTTCTGGTACCTCGGCGACAGGGTGGTGCGACAGTCGATACGGGCTGGCGAACCGCAGGTGCCAGGACGCCTCCCTCCTCGGGTGCTGATGACGTCTCGGTACACACTGGCAGAGATCGAGCGTTTCACGACGCCCGACTTGGACCTGAGCCAGCACTTGCGTCCGGCCTTGAGCTATAGAGATTATTTCAATAAGTATTTGGCCGGTTCGCTGAAGTCGGAGGAGTGGAGAGACAAGGTGGAGGAGGAGAAAGCCGCGAAAGCGCGGGCCTCAGCTGGAGGGGTGGCTGGAGGTAGAGCCGAGGGTGCTGGCACCTCGACTCAGGAGGCGGTGACGGCCAGGTGGTGGGTGCACGTCACTTCTGCCGGCGGAGAGGCAGGGGATATAGACATCCCGAGGCCACCGGCAGACTTTCCACGGCTCTCGACACCGGTAAGAAATACTTCAATTATCTAAACTCACATGCTTTGATTTTGAATACCCAAATGTACTGATGACTCAAATTATGATTTGTTTGCAGGTTTCACAGGAGGCGGCACAGACTTTGCACGAGCAGAACCGAGGACTACGCGTCCTGATTCGCCGCCTCATAGCCGTGGAGGAGGTTACTATTCGCCGGGAGGGCGAGCCAGTACCACCTGCCGCCCCTGGACCCTCCCGTCCGAGAGTTGCACTGGTACGTAATCCATTATTGTTTGCACTTTGAATTTCTTGATTATACCGTGTACTGATTCCTTTTTCTGTTTGCTTGATGCAGCCGCCTGTGTACAGGAAGAGGCCCCATGCTGGAGTGGACGGCCCTGGAGATATGACTGTGAGGCTCAGGCGTTCAAAGATGGCGGCGGCGAGCCCTGAGGAGGAGAGACCGCGGAGATCATCCCGCCGGAGAGTGGAGGTAGTTACTGAGGGGATAGTAGAGACGAGCTCGAGCGATGACAGCGTCGATGACGCTAACTACCCCGCTTCCCGGCAGGAGCGACAGGAGCAGCGGCAGGGAGACGAGACTGAGAGCTCGGACAATACTACAGGGCATGCGCTTCTTTCTTTCATGGATGGTTTCTCAGGATACAACCAGATTCTCATGGCTCCCAAAGACCGTGAGAAAACTACCTTCACCACAGAGTGGAGCACTTACTGTTACAGGGTCATGCCCTTTGGATTGAAAAACGTCGGGTGAACCTATTAGAGGGCGGCCACAACATTATTACATGACATGATCCACAAGGAAGTCGAAGTTTACGTAGATGACATGATCGTCAAAGCCAAGGAAAGGGAAGGACATTTACCCGCCCTCAGAAAATTCTTCGAAAGGATTCGCAAGTACCGGTTGCGTCTTAATCCTGAGAAGTGTACGTTTGGTGTCACAGCTGGAAAGATGTTGGGATTCATGATCACTACGCGAGGAATCAAGATAGATCCTTCCAAAATCAAGGCTATTCTCGAGATGGAGCCACCTCGGATGGAAAAAGAAGTACGAAGTTTTCTCGGGAAAATTCAGTTTATCAGCAGATTCATCGCCAAGTTAACCTCAACTTGCGAGCCGATGTTTCGATTACTCAAGAAGGGTGTGCCATTCAAATGGGACGACAGATGCCAGAAAGCTTTTGAAGCCATCAAGAATTATCTTCAGAATCCTCCAGTGCTGATGCCACCAATACTAGGGCAACCCCTCATTATGTACTTATCTATTACCCCATCAACAATGGGATGCGTGCTCGCGCAAGAAGGCAAAGGTGGGAGTGAGAAAGCAGTCTACTACATTAGCAAGAAAATGGCGGGATGCGAGGAACAGTACACCTCCCTGGAGAAGGTTTGTTGGGCTTTAATATGGGCTTCCAAGAAGCTGAGACACTTCATGTTAGCCTACTCGGTAAGGCTGGTTTCTCGGATGGACCCTCTCAAATACATGTTTGAGAAACCGGCACTCACGGGTAAGCTAGCACGCTGGTTGCTTCTGCTAGCTGAATTTGACATCAAGTACGTAACTCAGAAGTCTATGAAAGGAAGGGCTATCGCCGAATTTCTGGCCGATCATCCTGCAGAAGGTCCAGAAGATGTGGGGTTCGAATTTCCCGATGAAAATGTCATGACCACAACCAATGATGTATGGTTGTTATATTTTGCTGGAGCTGCTAACTAGAAAAGATTCGGGATTGGAATTCTGCTTATCTCACCGGAGGGGTCACACGTCCCTCTTGCTTTCAAACTAAACTTCGAAGTCACCAACAATTAGTCTGAATACGAAGCATGTATCATGGGAATGGAAGCTGCCCTCGAAATCAGTGCCAAAAGGTTGGAAGTGATCGAAGATTCCAACTTGGTAGTTTCACAAGCAAACAGCGACTGGAAGATCAAGGAAGACAAGTTGAAGCCTTACCATAAGGACCTTGACAATCTGATCCATCGATTCCAAGTAGTCACTTTCACTCATGTGCCCAAATTAAACAACCGATTCGCCGAAGCCCTGGAAACATTAGCTTCAATGGTGGAAATACCAAACGGAGTCAAGCTCCGACCAATTATGATTGAACAAAGGGACAAGCCCGTTTATGAGTACGTCATGGCTATTGATGAGCCTGACGATGGTCTTCCTTGGTACCACGACATCTGGAACTTCATCGAAAAGGGCCAATATCCGACTGGAACTGACAAGAAGGATCAGATCGCTTTCCCGAAGCTAGCTTCTCACTTCATTATCTGCGGGGGCAGGCTATACCGAAGATCCCACTGCGGAATACACAAGTTATGTGTGAACGGCGAAGAAGCAACCAGAATCATGGAAGAAGTACACAATGGAGTCTGTGGCCCTCACATGAACGGTACAATGCTCGCCAAGAAAATCCTGCGACAAGGGTATTACTGGTCTACCATGGAAACCGAGTGCATTGAGTATGCGAGACGGTGTCACAAATGTCAGATTCACGCCAATCTCTTGCACATACCACCATCAGAGCTGCATTATATGACTTCACCCTGGCCTTTCTCTACCGGCGGCTTCAATCTCCGCCTTTGAAACCTGTGCACCCGTGCCCGGCACGTCAACCTCCATGGGCCCCAAACTGCTCTCACCACCTTGCATGGCGACATTATCCCTTCCCTCATGCCAATCGTCAGCCACACTACGCACCAGAGTGCTACTCGTCGCCACGGTAGCGGAACCACTGATATTCGAATCACCCATGGCCGCCGCCCCCACATCACCCCTGGGTCTCGCCGTGGGTGGCCCTCCACCACTCGGTTCAGCCGTTACATCCACCGTACGAGGCCCTTCGTCATGGATTTCACCCTCAATCTCCACCGTGCGGTGCCCGGCACCAATGGAATTCGCCCCTACCGAGCCAATGTCACCTGTTGCTGCGCCGCCCCTAGTCGATCGACTGGACACTTCTTCTTCCCCAGGAGCCGACAGCAACAGTCTATCACCGGAAGTAATGGGCCGGTCAGAACTCTCACTGGAACTTGCCATTACCGTGAGATTTTAGAAACAAGATCTGAGTTGATCAAGAGATTTGAAAGGGAGGAAGTTAAACCAAGGGAAGTCATTGTCCCTTTTTTCTATCAAGTTCCTCTTTAAAACCCTCGACGGTGTTACTATTTTAATCCTCCACGGTATTGCTAAACTTTTTTCTAAGTCCTCCACGGCATTTATTTTTCCAAAATTTTCTAAGTCCTCTACGGCAATTATTTTTCACAAAAATTTCTAAGTCCTCTACAGCATTTATTTTTCCGAAATTTTCTAAGTCTTCTACGAAAATTATTTTTCACAAAATTTTCTAAGTCCTCTATGGCAATTATTCTTTACAAATTTTCCTAAGACCTCTACGGCATTTATCTTTCACAAATTTTCTAAGTCCTCTACAGCGATAATTTTTTCGAAAATATTTTCTAAGTCCTCCGCGGCGATTATTTTTCCGAAAATTTTCTAAGTCCTCCACGGCAATTATTTTTCTCAAAATTTTCTAAGTCCTCTACGGCGATAATTTTTCTAAAATTTTATAAGTCCTCCACGGCGATTATTTTTCCGAAAATTTTCTAAGTCCTCCACGGCAATTATTTTTCTCAAAAATTTCTAAGTCCTCTACGGCGATAATTTTTCTAAAAAATTTTAAGTCCTTTACTGCAATTATTTTTCCAAATCATTGAATTATTTTTTACGGCTTTCAGGGCCTCCAACTTATTCCTTTCATTTTGCAAACATCATTCGTTTTTCCCTCGTTGAAAACTGAGGTACCAACTTTTTCATGACGGCCCCGATGAACTACGATTGGTCTGATCCTCGCAAACGAGGTACGTAGGAAGCTCTTAGCTCGACCAAGACTTTCTGTTTTTTCGCACGGTTAGCTAAATTGGGATGTCTGAATCTTCAACGCGACTTGCACCAACGTGATGGTGACCAAGCCGTGTCGAAGAGGGGCAACTGTAGACACCCCAATTTTGGTAACTTGTGCATCCCCAATGATGAAAACAACACGCGAAATATACCTTGGAACAGTCAAATGGATCAAATGGACCAAAAACCTAAACCCACTTGAACCGTACGGCCCAAAACCCACAACCATACGGCTTAAAATTCCCTTTACACCGTGCGGTGTTGACATGTGCACTGTACGGTACACTTTTGACACCGTACGTCACCATTGTCCCATCAACGGGATTCCTGGGTTGCCCAGCAGCTCAGTTCGATCGTTTGATACGGCAATACTACTCATGAGCCGCCTTCTTTACGTGCAAATCTCACTGACCCTTCTCCTATATAAACCAACACCCTCCAACGGTTTCAAAGAGCTTGAACGAATCGTACAAGAAAGAAACCTGAATTCCTCCCGCACAAGACTTGACTAGCATCCGGACAGTTTGTACGAAAACCCAAAAATAAAAATATCAAGATTAATTCAATGAAACCAGATATATTTTCATAAACCGGACCGAAGTCCAAACTACAAAGTGACCTGATTCTCCCCCATATGCGGGGATACGTAGGCAGCTCGATGAGGTTCGGCCACAACAAAAACAAAATATTTTCTCCCAGCATGATAATATCATATTGTAATAATACTATTCACATACCTTTTCATGTCAGCCTTCGGGCACCCAGTTATGCTGTCCGAGTTCCCGCGCAGGAGCCGAACATCCTTTTCTATTATATCTATGGTATAATTTATACTGTATTTTGTGTGCATTTTCAGATAATGTCATGCATGCCTAGAAGTTGTAGGGTCTGTTTTGACTTTGTTCCGGACTTGCAATCAGCTTCTCCCCTAAATGACCAAAATACCCCAAAAGAGTCAGTTATGAAGTGTCCTAGGACAATTTTGAGTAACCTCCGGTCCCTGAGTCAGCTCCATGCCAAAATTACCAAAATACCCCTTTGTCTTACCCAAAGTCATTTTAGCCTACGGAATTGATATGAAAGCTTCTTGGGGCCCGCCAATAGTTATGCAGGCCCTCGAAACCAAGAAATTTTTACCAAAATACCCCTGAAACTTTAAAAACCTATTTTTCAGCCCGTAAACCTTACCGCGGACAAGCCGGGACTCGTTGGAAACCATTTTTCTGCTCGTCGGTAAAATTCAACTTTTCACCAAAAAGTTAATTGAGTCAACTGTACTCACTTTTACCACCTAATACTATACCGAATATTTACTGATGACTACCAGTCACCTTTTTCTGGATCGGGTCCTGATTTTTCACCTTTTTACCATAAAACCATTACATTTTTCTGTATTCACTTTTACTCTTCAAATTTGTACTAGATGTATCATGCGGCCCGCTGGTAGCCATTTTTGGCTCCGGACAAGATTTTTACAACTTTTCGTATGGACTTGCAAATAGCATTTTAAACCCATTTTCGGCCACGTGGCCACCTAATAAACTTCACGGGACCACCCGTCAGCTATCGACAGCCCTGGCCAGCTATTTTACAATATTACCGCCACAAAGTCGTGTAGTCTTTTTAGACCGGTCTCCAGCCTTGGAACTTTCTGGAGATGTCCCAGAGTTTCCTATATTAGTTATGATCCCTAAGCATTGTAACTGCCAATGTCTAGATATTGTCCTTTGTATGCAGTAGAAATGCCTCTATGCCTCTGTAGACACCCCAATTTTGGATACCCGTGCATGCCCGATGACGAACGAATGATCAAACTGCCTTGGAACTTGTCCAGAAAATTGGGAACTCAGCTTCACAGGCCGCACGGCTCCTGCCTCAAGCCATACGGCTCATCCATTTCTATACAAGCCGCGCGGCTCCCCCTTACAAGCCGCACGGCTCCCCCTAGGAGCCGTACGGCTGGTGTTCTTATCCTCTGAAAAATTCCTGACAAACCAGTTCAGGAATATCATCATTGATCGACCGCCGAATATCATCATTTTATTCCCTCAAAACCGGTTATAAATAGAGGCACCCTCTTCCTCTCAAAACACACCAGAAATCATACCAGAAAGAATTTCTGTTGAGTATTCCGGTAAAATTCTCGTTCGAAACCACCAGTAAAATCCCCGAAATTCCGTGTTTCATTTTCATCCCCTTTCAATTTCTCTAAACCAAACCCTCCATACCACTCCAAACTATACCAAAACTTGATCCCACAAGTTCAAACCCGAAGAATCCGAAGTTTTCAACCTCTGTTTCGAGTTCCCGAAAGGTATAAATCGTTTTCAGGTTTCGATTTTCAAATCGCGGCTCTCCGAGGGCATCCCCGAGTTAATAACGGTTTCAACAACCGTATCTTAACTCGGTAAACCATTTTCAAAACAAAAACCGGCCTTTCGGAGCCTTACCGGGCGATTTTTCTCGATAAACGCACGGTACGATCCGTACCGGCAATAAGTTTCACTTCAACAACTTGCTTACAAACAAAAACAACTTATTTGGAGTGATTTGAAGAAGAAAATTAAGTTTTGAACGGGTTTTGGACTCACTGGTCCTGAAACAAAAGTTTTGAAAAAAGGGTTGTACACAAGCCGCGCGGCTTGTAGTGCAGGCCGCACGGCCCCTGTGTAGGAGCCGCGCGGCTCCCGTTTAAAACCAAAACTTTTCCCCTGTTTTCCCCTGTTCGTACTCTGTTTCACTGTTATTTTCTGCAACTTTTTTGTTTATCACACTTTTCCCCTTTTATTTTCTTACTATTACTATATAGTCCTCTTTGTTTAAATTTTATTTCTGTTATCGTTTTAATTTATCCCTTTATTTGCTTGTTTAATTGTCAAAGGTTTCCATAACAAAATATTTTCTACAAAAAATCCCACAAATTATCTAGTAGAGACTGAGAATTTCTCGGGCGAGCGGGGTGCTTTTTAATAAAACCTTCCCCGTGCGTAACCTGGCTTCCGAATCCAAAAGAATCTTTTCGCAGATCAAACCCTTTTCCAAAACAGCATAAGAGTCAACAATTATTCTTAAAACGGTTTCTCGGGTACCAAATATTTTCTAAATTTAAACCCCGGGTGGCGACTCATATTTTTATTTTATTTTTTTATTTGTTTTCACGTCCAAACCATCGAGAGCGAGCCGCGTGGATCTCACCATCCACAAAATGGCGACTCTGCTGGGGATTCTCTATTAATTCTTATTTTGATGTTTTACACATGTAAAACTACCCCCAAAAGCTTGACAAAACGAACACGCCACGCGTGATCGAGAAAGGAATGGTGCAATAACAGGGCTACGCCCGACCAATCCGGACTGGAGCTTTCCCGGTAGTTTGCTTGTGTGAAATTTCAAAATAAAAATTAATTTATTGGTGAGCCGAATTTGAAAAATAATTGTGGGATTTTTGAAAATATTTTGTTATCAAAACTTTTGCATTGCACGTGCATCGATGTTGGATAAGCCCCGCCGTTGCGTCTTGGTTACCCTACCCGGCTTGCCGGTGTTAGGACATCCCAAGATTCTCAGCAACCCCGGACGATGATGAGTCAGCCTGCCATTCGACCTTTGCCATGCAGTACACTTAGCACTGGGAGGCAAATATTGACTCTAGTCTAGGGAACCCCCTTTCAACCAAAACCCGGCCTTTACATGTAGTAAACCATAGTACCTTCCAACCTAGGACAGGGATCCACAGGATAGGACTATCTGTTATATCCTGTTTACCTGTTATCTTGTTTATCTGTTATCTGTTATATCTTGTTTATCTGTTATCTGTTATATCTTGTTTATCTGTTATCTGTTCTACGTGCGTTTTGTTTATTTGTTAATTGTTCACTCATTCTTGTATATATCACTCTCAACATGTTGTCTCCATTTTACATGCATGCACATAGGAGCTCTGCCTTAGGTTATTGCATCATGACCGCATTCATGAGGATTGTCCCGACAACCGCGCGTTATGTCGGATATAGGATAATTCCCCATTAAAATTAAAAAAAAAATCAAAAACAAAAATCAAAAAAAATGCTACAACTGGCTCTGTTTCCCAAAATGAAATATACATTTCCTTTGTGGTAGAGTCATCATGTCTGGATCACCATACAAGCGGTTCAAGTCTACCCTCACCACCCATCAAGGGGCACCCGTGTGGATAATTGAGGAGGTTCAGCCCGAGCAACCTCCATGCAAGCCAGAAGAGCCTCAGCCAGGAAAGCTTAACGTAGAAGACCATATGGGGGAAGAACTCGATCAGAAACTCAGATTGTTGGCCGAAGCCAACTTACCAGGAGTATCCCTCCAGTGGGACGATAATGAAGGTTGGAAATTCTGTTTCCCAGATGAACCAGAGCCAACGGGGCACTCGCAGCCATGCCACCCGTGAAATACTTTGATGCCAACGGCCAGCCTGTCTACTACTTTGAAGACCCAATCACTGGCCACAAGTATTGGGACGAATGCGAATGTAATGTTTGCTTTGCAGATTGCCTTCTCAATAATGACGACATGACCCCGCAGCAGCTCAAGGATCAATGCAAGAAGGAAGATCCTAAGGGAAAAGGAAAAGCCAATGAAACAGGATCCTCCGCAGGGTCGGCATCTCCGAATCACCCCTCCTCTTAAGAGCAAGCTTTCAGAACCAGAAGTGATTATGCAAAGAGCAAATCCAGCCAGCGGGGCTTCTTTTGAAGAATCAGGTTAACATGGGATTCTTGTCTACCGTCGAGTCTGTTGCCATTTGATTAATCGAGTCTGTTGCTATTTGATTATCGAGTCTATTGCTGTTTAATTATTGAGTCTATTGCCAGATGTGAATATCTACCAACTTAATCCAGCCAGCAGGGCTTCTTTTGAAGAATCAAGCCAGCTTGTGATTCTTATCACCTTTGATTATCAAGTTTGTTGCTTTCGAGTCTGTTGCCGTTTAATTATCGAGTCTGTTATCGAGTCAGTCGTCATGTCAGTTTGTAAAAATTCCTTGCTTTCAATGAAAAGACCTTTTGAGAAAAAGAGCCAAACTTGTAGTCCTGAACTACGTCACGGCCTGATTCCTCTCCATGGGGATACGTAGGCAACCTCCGGTCCGGCCGTTGTTTTCATAAATCATGGGAATTTGAACATATCCTACATAATTAGGCGAGAAATGGGGCAATCCTTTCATGCATCATGCACATACATAGGTTCTTTTTCACATGTATTACACACTGTATCCCTGAGTTTAATTTGTGCATATTCATCAGTACTAACCATTGGCAAAAAGAAGAAAAACCTCATACCGGGTTGGACTCGAATTCCCGAACAGCGATTAGTTTGAACTGAGTCAAGAACAGAACAGTCAACCGGGGGTTCAGCCATGGCAGAAGAAACAGATGAAATTCAGCTTCTCAAGGATGCTTTAGAGGAACAGAAAACCAACAGTGCCAAGCAGATGGCCCAGATGATGCTCATGATCCAGAAACTAACTTCTCAACTCCCACCGCCAGCAGGAGCATCAGGTAGTCAGAACATGGAATCAGTATTGACCAAGCTAGCTAAACTTGAGGAGTCTGTTCAAAAACAGGAGAAAATAGCAGCTATAAGGATCGATATGGAGAAGTTGTGCCTTTTCCCAGATGCAAAGCTCCCCGACAAGTTCAAACCAATGGACTGGGACAAGTTTGATGGCAGTGGTGACCTGAAAGCTCATCTGCAAACATACGTGGGTACTTAATCCATGTATGACGTTGGAAAGGATGCAATGGGCCAGATGTTCCAGCAAACTCTAACTGGGCCTGCACTCCGCTAGTTTTTGAATTTGGATATCTCCAAGAAGTGAACATGGGAAGATATTGGGGCAGCCTTTGTCGCCCAATACAATTACAACATTCAACTTGAGATGACTATCCGGGAATTGGAGTCAACCAAGATAGGAAAGAATGAGTCCTTCGCTGACTTTGTTAAGAGATGGAGAGGGAAAGCTTCTCAGATGATGGAACGGCCTTCAGAAAAGGAACAGATGAGGATCATCACAAGGAATCTAGAACCAGATTTTGCCAAGCACTTGGTAGTCTTTCAGACCACTGCTGACTTCAAGAGTTTCTATGAAGCCGGTCTGGCAGTCGAAGATGCCCTCCGAAGCGGCATATTTGAGAAAGGTGAATCTGTCCCTAAACCAAGACGAGTTTACTCTGGCAACAGCAACACCTTGTTCGGACCCAGCAGCTACAACCAAAACCAAGCCAGCTCTTCCAATCCCAGGCCAGTCAAAACCGAACATGTTAACCAGATCGCTACCCAGTCACGATTCCAGCAAACAACTCCCTCACCAAGAAGAGAATTTCACCCACTCCCATTCCCCCTTGTCACAGTATACAAAAAGTTACTGGACAAAAACCTCATCCAACCACTCGAACCTCGAGAGCCACCCAAAGAGCTTCCTCCTAACCATAACCCAAACACCTATTTTGCCTACCACCAAATGCCCAGCCATCATACCAATAACTGCATCCGTCTCAAGCATAAGGTTCAAGATCTTGTAGACAATGGAACCCTTCCTCTCCCTGATAAAAAACCCAACACCATTTCCAATCCTCTACCAAACCACAAGCAAAACACCCAAGCCGGCCAAATATCCTTCATCTCCACTACAAAAGACCTTACCTCCACTAAATTTGACCCTAGCCTCTATATCATCACAACCACAGAACCAAAACCTGTTATCTCCCTGCCAGAAAGCCTTGGGGATGCTAGTCCGACACAAAGTCCAAGATGGAGTGACATTGTGGAAGAAGAGGAATGGTCCATGAGCGATCAAGATTGGGAGGAATCCCGACAAGCATTGTTTGGTTCTTTGCTAATCGTTGGGGACCCAAGCCAATTCATCATCCCCGAATTCCTGGAGAAACCTACTTTTCATGTACCAAAAAGTTCCCATGCCTGTCGGATTGATGTTTCCAAACAGGACGAAGAAGAAAGGAATACAAATCCCCTAGGAGAAATGTTGACTCCAGACGGACATCCAGCGGACAGTATCTCACCACTTGCACGCTTCAGGGAAGAAGGCCATTCCGTCATAGAAGATTGGTTCCCACAAGCATATATCAGTGATGGGTCTTTTCCTCAGCCATTGGCACCAGTCCCACCATCATCCAATGTGTCGGTACTGGCCAACGACCCTATGGCTACCATCTGGGATGAAGAAGCAGTTGTCGACATCCGAGTAAGCAACGATGAAGTATGGACCGTCAACAAGGCCATGCTGGACCCCTCCTTTTGGCAAGACTCTGAAGGAGACAGCCTCGAGACAAAAATGGAAGCAGTGAAAATTGGAGAGCAAAGGGCCAAAAACGATCTGATGAATTTCTGGGCCGAAGAACAAGAAGCAAGGCAGAAAAGGGAAGCTATCGGGGCTGCTAAACGGAAGGTCAATGAAGAATACATGAACTTCTGGGGGGAAAATCAGGAGTTATGGGAAGAAACCGTCAACAGAATAACCAGAAGTGGTCGAATCTACCAGCCGGCTCATCTTCAAGGAAGGAATCCTTCCAACCATGCCACAATGGAAGATTTCATTTGGGATGATCCCATCCTCGAGGACACAGTCACTAGTCATCCAGAAGGTATCATTCAACAAAACTCGGCTGTCAGGCCACCACCAAAGAATTCCCCGGAAACAAATGATCTGATTCAAAAACAGCTCGAGCGAACCCCGGCCTCAGTGTCTATTTGGGGGTTACTTTCTTCATCTCGAGAGCACTGTCAGAAGCTAATCAAAGTTCTGTCAAACATGGAGGTGCGACCAGACACTCCTCCCGAAACGATGGTAGCTTTGCTTACGCCAACCCGCGCGAAGCATGTTGTAGTTTTTACTGAAAAGGATCTGCCGCCAGAAGGAGCCGGTCACAACAAGCCATTGCACATTACGCTGAAATGCATGGAAAAGTGGGTCCCGGTTGTGTTATTGGATAATGGATCTGCCTTGAATGTCTGTCCCCTGCGTATGGCTTATTGTTTGGGTTTTAAGAACAAGGATTTCCAGCCATCGAACCTTGGAGTGCGTGCTTACGACAATACTCGCCGAGACATGGTTGGTACCATTCAAATGGAAATAATGATCGAAGATTTTGAGACTTGTGTTGAGTTTCATGTGCTTGACATTCCCTCATCATTCAACATGTTGCTGGGCAGGCCCTGGCTCCACCGATCAGACATTATGGCTGTGCCTTCCTCCCTGCATCAGAAAGTTCAGTTGGGACTGGCCATAGGAACTTTAACCATTTATGGGGATTCTAGAATTCGCCCGCATATCCCTGACAATGCTCCCCTACTTGAGATTGCTCACGGAGAAAAGGACATCACTCTGGGAGGATTTTCTTTTGATACTTCTGACGGAGTATTTACTATCAAGATGGACGATGATTTCTCGATAAGATCAACGGCCCTGGACATGATGCTGAAAATGGAGTATTTGCCCGGTCTAGGGCTTGGTCGCAACAATCAAGGGGTAGCAGAGTTCCCTAAGTTTCTGACGAACAACCGCCATTTTGGTCTCGGTTACAAACCTTGTCATGGTGGGAAAGCACAAGCCAATGCCAAAAAGGGACCCATCCATTTCATGAAAGCTCCAGAGGCTATCTATCAAGGGAACCCGTAACCATTCTGGGACGTGGACACAAAAGCCAAACTGCCTGGGTTTGAAATCTTTGCCAATGACACTTGGGACAGTGATGATGAAACAGAAAAATGGGAGGAGCCGGTCAGGATGCTCCATGTTTACTGGATCAAGGTTCTTGACTCAGGGAATCTTTTATCGCTGTTTGGGGAAGAAAGTCCACTAGGTATGGGAGAGGACGAGCCTGCTGCGACGGTTGTCGATTCAAAGCCTGCTGAGGATGTGGAGCTAATGATGTTGGGTCAGGAAGCTCTGGAGGATGTCACTGCACTCATCCTTGATGCCTATGGAACTTATAAAAATTACACATTTGTACCTAAGATCATTTACACTGGCATTAATTCTGAGTCCAGCACTGAGTCTGAGTCCAGCATTGAGTCGGAACATGAGTCTGTCACCATTCCGCGTCATCACTTCTCTTTTGAGTTTGAGTCCACACTCATGTATCATGCCCATGGGGCCCCCTTCTTTGCAATAAATGAAATCGACTTTGCTTACCTTGCTGTATCTGAAATAAATTGTGTTGACCCTGACGATGAAGGGATTGAGTTTGAGGAAGAGATTCCAAAAGAACTCTGATCCCTAATCGAAAGGGAAAACGAAAGGCATGCTCAGCCTCTAAAAGAAGAAATAATTTCGATAAACTTGAAAAATGAGAGTAATCCGCGTATGGTTCAAATCGGCTCCGGATTATCACCAGAGGAATTCAAGGCCCACTCAGATCTCCTGAAAGAGTTTGAGGATGTTTTCGCATGGTCACACACAGATATGCCTGGTATCAATCCTGAGATAGTGGAGCATCGAATCCCATTGTACCCTGACGCAAAGCCTATCAAGCAGAAGCTAAGGAAGATGAGGCCAGATTGGGTGTTGGAAATCAAGAAAGAGATTCAGCGGCAGATAGATGCAGGTTTCCTCATGGTAACAGAGTACCCCCAGTGGGTTGCAAATATTGTTCCCGTCCCTAAAAAGAATGGGAAGATAAGAGTCTGTGTGGATTTCAGGGACTTGAACAAGGCCAGTCCAAAAGATGACTTCCCTTTGCCGCACATCGACGTTTTGGTAGATAACACTGCGGGGCATGCACTACTCTCTTTCATGGATGGGTTTTCAGGTTATAATCAGATTCTCATGGCTCCAAAAGATCGTGAGAAAACCACCTTCACCACGGAATGGGGCACCTACTGTTAGACGGTCATGCCATTTGGTTTGAAAAATGCAGGATCTACTTATCAAAGAGCAGCCACAACCTTGTTACACGACATGATTCACAAGGAAGTCGAGGTATACGTGGATGACATGATCGTCAAAGCCAAGGAAAGGGAAGAGCATCTACCTATCCTCCGGAAGTTTTTTGAAAGGATCCGCAAGTACAGACTACGTCTCAATCCCGAGAAATGTACATTCGGAGTCACCGCTGGGAAAATGCTCGGGTTCATGATCACCACACGAGGAATCGAGATAGACCCGTCAAAAATCAAAGCCATCTTGGAAATGGAACCACCTCGAACAGAGAAGGAAATACGCAGCTTCCTGGGAAAAATTCAGTTTATGAGCAGATTCATCGCCAAGTTAACCTCAACTTGCGAGCCGATGTTTCGCCTGTTAAAGAAGGGTGTACCATTTAAATGGGACGAGAAGTGCCAGAAAGCTTTCGATGCCATCAAAAAAGTACCTTCAGAACCCTCTAGTGTTGATGCCACCCGTTCCGGGACAGCCTCTCATTTTGTACTTATCCGTCACTTCATCAGCCATGGGATGTATGCTGGCACAAGAAAGAGAAGGGGGAGTGAGAAAGTCGTGTACTACATCAGCAAGAAAATGATGGGATGCGAGGAGCGCTACACTTCACTAGAAAAAGTTTGTTGGGCACTGGTTTGGGCTTCCAAAAAGCTTAGACACTACATGCTAGCTTATTCTGTGAATTTGATCTCCCGGATGGATCCCCTTAAATACCTGTTCGAAAAACCGGCACTCACTAGCAAACTGGCACGATGGTTGCTCATGTTGGCTGAATTCGACATTAAGTATGTCACCCGGAAGTCTGTAAAAGGAAGAGCTGTGGCGGAATTTCTAGCAAACCGTCCCGTGGAAGGTCCTGAGGATGTAGAGTTCGAATTCCCAGATGAAAATGTAATGACAGTAGACAACGATGTCTGGATGTTGTATTTTGATGGCGCCGCTAATCAGAAGGGGTTTGGGATCGAAGTACTGCTAATCTCACAGGAAGGGTCGCATATTCCACTTGCATTCAAGCTAAACTTCGAAGTCACTAACAATCAGGCAGAATACGAGGCATGCATCGTCGGGATGGAAGCTGCCTTAGAAATTGAGGTCAAAAGACTGGAGGTAGTCGGTGATTCTAATTTGGTTGTGTCTCAAGCCAACGGGGATTGGAAGGTGAAAGAAGACAAACTCAAGCCTTATCATAAAGACCTCGAGGAACTGATTTCGCGATTTCAAAAGGTCACCTTCACTCATGTGCCAAGGTTGAAGAATCAATTTGCAGATGCTCTAGCTACTCTAGCCTCGATGGTAGAGATACCAGATGGAGTTAAGCTGAGGCCAATTACAATTGAGCAAAGGGACAAGCCTGTCTTTGAGTATGTCATGGTGGTTGATGAACCAAATGACGGTCTGCCATGGTATCATGACATTTGGAACTTTATCAAGAAAGGAGAATATCCGGCAGAAACGGATAAAAAGGATCAGACCGCTCTTCGGAGGTTAGCCTCTCAGTATGTCATCTGTGGAGGGAAGTTATATCGGCGATCACATTGTGGAGTGCATAAATTATGTGTACATGGTACAGAAGCCACCATGATCATGGAAGAAATTCATGAAGGAGTCTGCGGTCCTCACATGAATGGGATAATGCTCGCAAAGAAGATTCTCCGTCAAGGATATTACTGGTCAACCATGGAAACTGAATGCGCTCGGTACGTGAGACAGTGTCACAAGTGCCAGATTCACGCCAATCTCATGCATGTACCACCGTCAGAGTTGCACTCCATGACTTCACCTTGGCCTTTCTCTACATGGGGCATTGACGTCATCGGCAGAATTACACCGGCCGCGTCTAACGGGCACAAGTTCATCTTGGTTGCAATCGATTACTTTACCAAATGGGTCGAAGCCGCTTCATATGCAACTTTGACAACAGTTCAAGTCTCCCACTTCATCAAGCAGAACATCATCTATCGATATGGTGTCCCTCAGGCTTTTGTGTCAGACAACGGAGTTCATTTCAAAGGTAGAGCCGCAGAAACTCTCGAAGATTTCGGAATCCAGGTTCACAAGTCAACTGTTTATCGGCCGTAAACCAATGGAGTTGTGGAAGCAGCAAACAAAACTCTCAAGACAATACTGGAGAAGACTACTTAGTCTACGAGAGATTGGCACGAGCAACTACCATTAGCATTGTGGGGATACAGAACATCTATTCGTACTCCGACAGGAGCAACACCATACTCTTTAGTATATGGCATGGAGGTTGTCCTCCCTATTGAGCTTGAAATACCCTCCCTAAGGGTCATAGTCGAATCAGAGGTCAGTGAAGCGGAGTGGCAAAACGCAAGGTTTGAAGAGCTTATGCTGTTTGATGAAAGGCGACTTAAGGCTTTGTATCACGTTCAGGGATATCAGCGTCGAATCGCACGAGCGTTCAATGAAAAGGTAAAATCCAGAGACTTGCAAGAGGGTGACATGGTTTTAAAGGAGATCCGAGCTCCGGTTTTCGACCCTCGAGGGAAATTCCGGCCAAAATGGGCAGGGCCATACATCATCAAGAAAATTCTATCCAGAGGCGCAACTCAGCTTATCAACCTTGACGGCAACGAATTCTCCACTTTGGTCAACATGGACCAGCTCAAGAGATATTACCCATGAGAGAAGCTCGCTGGACTGGAAACCGCAAGGGCGGGCAGTGCCAGGCAAAATTCAGAGCAAGCCTGCTAGATCAAAAACACACACTGGGCGGTCTAGGCAAAAAGTTAAGGCAGAAACATTCAAATGAGCTCGCTAGGCCGAAAACCCGAAAGGGCGGTACTAGGCAAAACTAAGAGCGTTAAAAGGAGAGTGTTAATACACGAGTGAACCCTAGCCAAATTTGTCTGCCTGAACTATGTCATGACCTGATTCCTTTTTAAGGATACGTAGGCATCCTCACCTCGAGGACCGGTCACAACTTTTCAAAAATCTCTTGAGTTGATCCAAAGCTATCATTTGCACGCACAGTCATTGTGAATCAAAGCAGAGAAACTCTCATAATTCAGTTTATTAACTTTTTCGATTACAAGGCTGAGCATGAAGCTTTCATAAACAACACAAACATTGGCCCCTGCGGGTCCACAATTTATTTCAGGTACATTAAGGTTGAGTCAAAATCAATTTTGGTGTCCATTTTCTCTTTCTTCAATATCTTTCAGCAGCCATTTTATGTATCGCCTCGTGAGCAGAACGGTGGGATAGTCATCTCTTGGAATGGTCACTCGCTCCCTCCAAGTGCTTTGATAAGCTCGAACAGTTGCATGATTGAAGTTTGGTATGATGAAGTTTTCGGGGTTAGCCGACGGAACTACCTGACGAACACCGGCGTCCCATATTGCTCAAAGCCATGGTCGGACGGTCAAGCCAAGACAAACGCCAAGAAATCATCTCCTCAGTGAGCCGGGAAAACACCTGAACCCAACCTTGGACATTCCCATGAAACTCCTGAAAATCCCTTTGAACGAAGCCTTGTGTTTCGTGAATGCTATTTCTCGGCACTGCCGCCAACCGATTCGCCTTGTCACAAATCCAAGTCTACAAAGGAGAGAAAACAAGTCAGCAACCATAGAAAGCCTAAACCCGAGCGTTGAGGTAAAATGAGAACGAGAGACAAACCAGAAAAAGGAGAGCTGAATGAGAAGCCTACCTGTAGGAGCAAATCACTTCCTTCAAAAATGTTTGTCTGACCGACACGAACTCTGTCTAATCCAATCAAAGTCTTAGCAAGAACCATGGGAGTCACGTCCTTGCGTTCTTCAATTTGCATAGCCACCCCGACAAGTACAGAGTTGGCTTGACCGTCCGTTCGAACAAACAAAAAAGCTGCAAGAATGCTAAGGCATAGTGCAAAGCCCTCGGGACGAAACTGGCTGATAAGACGAGGGATGTTCAACACACCTCCGTTCATCATAGACCGTGCAGCGTTGTTGCTCAAACCAAGCTTTTGAGACAAGATTTCAGTATAGCCTATCCTGTGGACGGGAACCACGGGAATTTCTAAGTCAAAACCGCCAATGTACGCATGAAATTCTTCCACCGTCGGGCATAATTCATGAAAACCGAAGCGAAACACATGAACTTCGGGATCCCAGAATTGAACGGCCGCGTGCAACAATTCCGGACGAATCATTACATCTCGAACATAGCGCAATGAATGAAGCCTGTGATCCCGAAAGTTTAACCAGCCCATGCCGTCAAGCTCGTCAAGCCATGGCCGAATTAAAGCTGAAATGCTAATTGCCATGAGAAAAGCACAGAAACAAGGAAGTATTGGATTTTGGTGCTGAGAAAGGAGCTTGAAATTGTGCGTACAAGGAGCATGCAACAAAAGGCCAACACTTTATAAAGAGAATGGATCGCCTCGAGATGCGTGCCACCATTGGATAACATAAGGATTGCATGGGATGAATGGAAATCTGCAAAATAGGCCTTCCCTAGGCCTATCAAGGCTGAAGTATGCTCAGATGCAAGCAAAAAGCCAAACGGAGGTCCAGAAGTCAGAAGCCAAGACCAGAGCTGTAACAGTTGCACACATGAACCGTGCGGTTCATGTACACAAGCCGCACGGCTTGTATGGAGGAGCCGCGCGGCCTCCCTTGAAGTTTTCAAGAACAAATTCCAGAATAACACCCCCCGGACCACTTTTGGGCATATTTTTGGCACTTTTCTTGCACATTCAAGTCATAATGGATGTTTTAAGGTTATTGGAACAATCATTCGAAAGTTTTTGTCAAGTTTGGATAGCAGGATACTCCGAAATCTCAGATACGGCAAAATCAGCAAACGGGACACCCGTTGTTTCTATTTCTGGGGCACCAATGGCTCCCACAAGTCACAATGCACGTTTATAACATCAAGGCAAGGTCATTTTGAGAATTTGATAGAAAGTTTGAAATTCAAACGTTCCGAGGCATGAAATTTGCGAAAACGGGGCATATCGGCAAGTCGAAACTCGTTCGAGTTATATTTCCCTTGTTTTGACGATTCAAATAAGTTGCAGAGTGCATTTATGACTTGCTGGAAGTATCATTCAGAGGATTTAGCAAAAATTTGGAGGTTTGGCATCTCAAGGCATGAAATTTGCAAAAAATGAGGCGTTGACGAGTCGAAATTCGTTCGAGCGGCGTTTTCTTCATTTCACTGGTTCAAACAAGTTACAAGGTGTATTTAGGACTTATTGGAAGTGTCATTTGGCGTTTATCATGCAAAATGCAAGTTTGAGCATGTCAAGCCCTGTATCGCTCATTTTTTCGTTTCACATACAAAATTCAAGTTTGTCGAGTCAGTTTGTATTTTCACTCCACAGTCATACATTCTCATGGCCCCAGAGGCGTTTGTCACATTTTGTCAGTTTCAGTCGTTTGTGCATCAAATTCAGACTTTGAACTCAAAAAATACCAATGTAAAAGACAACATGTACAAAAGTAACATACGCATCATGAAAGGTAACAGTGCATCCCTCCAGGGCAAACAGGCCCAACATCTAAAGCTGATATGGCACGCATGCCGCATCCATGAACAAAAGAAAGGGCAAACAGGCGCCCGAACCAAAAATCGAGCACGCAGGCTCGTCCTAAAATAAAAGCTAACTATCAGGTACCGC
Source organism: Vaccinium myrtillus (assembly GCA_016920895.1). Taxonomy (NCBI): domain Eukaryota; kingdom Viridiplantae; phylum Streptophyta; class Magnoliopsida; order Ericales; family Ericaceae; genus Vaccinium; species Vaccinium myrtillus. Next base: position 23,936,271 of record CM029274.1, read on the forward strand.
TACTCCTCAGAAGAACTCGGGTGGTCGCTCTCAGTCTGGTCCTCATCATGGTCACTGCTGCCCTCTGAGTCTCTCACTCGCAAACGCCACCCCTCGGGTCCCTCCATCGGAGAGCGGCTACTCCGCAAAACCCTGTCAGAAACTGGGGCCGAAGGCTGAATATGCACTGGACCACCACCGGCATTCTTCATCAGAGGCCTGGTGCGGCGTGGTGGAGAAAGGAGCACATCCTGTACAGGGAGAAAAATTCATTAACAAAAGTTCAAACATTCAAATCTCAAAAAGCCACAGCACAAAGCATACATGGTCTGCCTCACTGCCAGCTGAACCACCCCGCCTCAGCCTCTGGCGACGTCCCGACTGATCTGTCTCACTGCAACCAGAACGGTCACGTCGCGGCCTGCGGCGACTCTCAGACCCGCCACCAGCGCCACGACTACTGCTGGCCCCACGACTACCAACTCCAGCTCCGCCACCTCTACGCTCGCCTCTGTGCTCACCTCTCGCTCTACCTCCTGAGCCACGCCCACCTCGACGGGCACCACCGCCTCTACGACCACCACCAGCTCCGTCATCTCCGCCATCGCCACCGTCGCCATCACCAGCCTGGGGCACAATGTCGGGCTCTGCTCTAGGTCGCACCTCCGGTATATTGCCTATCATGAGGCGGCGAACCAAAGCCTCCAAATCACGCACCAGCTCAACCTGGGACGTGACCCACTCAACAGGAAACTGCAAGAAAGAAATAAAAGGCATTAGCAGGTAACGAAGCAATAAATTCAAATAAAACTGACTATTGCTATTTTTGCCATTTCAGGTTACCTCTCTCGCTGCTAAAACCACCGGATCAGTCACTCGGGGGACGTCTATCACTCCCATAACTCCGCCAGCTGTCATCACCTCTATCTCTCTCCTCGCCGCAGGTAAACCAGCGTCCGCCACCGGAACAGGCCCAGCCAACCGAGCCTCCCTGCGCAAGTCATAGGCAAGCGCGGTCGTCACATAGTAATCATAAGCCATGGAAGGGTGAAAGGTCCAGGACGTGTCCAACACGGTGTACGTCTCTATCTCAGCCAGAGTGTACTCCTCCGTACGCAGAACACGCGGTCGAAGCGAAGCTGGTACTCTAAAGTGGCCCAACCCCCAGGACTAACGCGCCACTCTGTCTCCTAAGTACCACTGCCAGCCGAAAGGAGACTCCAACAGTATACGCCCCCGTGTCACTGTCCGGCTCCTGGCCAAGTAAGGACGATCCAGCCTGTCCCACACACCCCAGCGCACCTGCAAACCACTTTGGATTATTCTTGGAAAACCAACAGAAAAGTTTGAAATAAAATCTCAGAAGGTTTGTGATGTCATACCGTCTCACCTGTAGACCGGTCAAAGAAGAGGCGACAGAACCTCAAATCCCTATTCTCTGCTTGCTTTCCAAGGGGTGCCTTTCCGCACCTCATCGCACGTGGAAGCACTCAGTCGTCGTGGTAAGAATTCTCCAGGCCCGGTACTCCGAACACCTCGTAAGCCCATATCTGCATTTTCAAAGAAACTCATCAGTAACAGAAGCAGAAACAACCAAAATATAGTGCAAAACGCATGAAACAAGAATATGCGATGTTTTGCCTCCAGGATCCTCCAGTAACCGGCAATGGTGTTCGCCACACCACGAACTACTGAACCCAGGAAATAGTAAAGTGAGCGCAAGGCAGAGCCACCCCAGTCAAACCGCCCGGCCGTCTCCAGCTCTCCTAAAGCAGGCAACCAACCTAAGTGAACCGTGTGCCGACGGTTCGGGAACAGAGACTGTCCGAACATATATAACAAGTAGGCTCTGGCCATCTGGCGTGCCTCCAGATTAGTCTCAGGCACATGGTCCCACAGGGCTGGCAAGTGGTCACACCTCACCATCGGCTCATCTCCCATCTCTCTCCCCAAGTAATGCCGGATCGCTGCTCTGTCCAAGTACAAACCCGAGTCAAAAGGGATCAGATCTCCTCCAACTCTCAAACCCATAGTCGCTGCAAAGTCCAGTGGAGTGATCGTCATCTCCCCAAACCTAAAGTGAAAGCTGTTTGTGGTGTCCCACCAACGCTCCACCAGAGCTCTCACTAGCTGCCTGTTCCCCCGAGTCTCCATCAAGGTCCTGATAAATGGAGTAAAACCTGAGGTGTCCACGAACCACCTCACTCTCACCGGTAACAAGCCGTACTGCTCCGAGCAATATGAAGAACCACCATATGCGAACAGTCCCCTATTCACCTGTTTCAAACACAGACTCACTCAATCAGTACAAGCAAATAGGAATTGCGATTAACAGAGAACAAAATCTGAAGGAAACGAGTTCAAATTCAAGTTTAAATACATACCAGAGTCTTGTTCGACATGTGTGTCGCTGAGTCCCAAAGAACCTGGTCCGCAGGGTAAAAAGGCAATGGGGGCTCGTAAGTCTCAGGAGTGAAAGGTGGCCTGTCCCTCAGAGCCCGTCGAACCTCCTCAACAATGGTCACATGGACCGCCTCCTCTGCCTGTCTCTCCTCTCTCTTAGCGTCCTGGACAATCGCCGGTGGGGTCTGACCAACCAAAACACTCTCCAGCTCGGGAAAGTCCTGCACGCTCCTAGCTAAGGACTCGTCAGTGGCCGCCTCCAAAGTATCTCCTAAAGTAGCTCCCGGAGCTCGTGAAGAACCAACCCGTGAAGGAAACAAAACCGGGTCACAAGGCTCCCCAGTGTCAGCACTCTCCTCTACAACCCTACCGGGTCCAAGTACCCGAGTCAAACTCCTGAAAACACGGGCATTAGGTACAACAGGGGTCGTCCCCTCAGCCTGTACTCTCTCAGTCTCTACTCTCGCAGTCCCTACTCTCTCCACCCTCTCAACACGTGCCTCCTCAGTACGAGTACTCTCTCTCTGCAACTCACCACTATCTCTCCCCTCACCGTCACTATCGCCTGTCGCACCTAAATCCTCCATCTCTACATCCCCGGGCTCAACAACTGTCTCTGAAACACCGGTCAGGGGCAAGTCCCCGCCAACTGGTGTATCACCACCTAGCACCACACTCATAACCTCCTTAGGGAACAGCCCTCTGGTCAACCAAACAATCCACACCGCCCACAGTCAACCTCACCAACCACAGCACCCTGAACAACCCTCTGGTCAACCAAACAATCCACACCGCCCACAGTCATCTCAATCTCAGAAATGGAAACATTCAAGTCTAAATCCACGGGTATTGAAACACTAGAAGTAATCGTGGTGCTTACCCGGACATCAGCAAGACTATGGTCATCCCCGATGTTGCCATGCAACCCCACCCTATCAACTGTCGCGCTATCACTGCCCTCCAAAGGAATACCGGTGACTGGACCCTCATAGGTCAGATCTGAATCACCCCCGAAGGCCCCCACGGACGCGGTTCCACTGCCGTCAGTCGCACGGTGCTCCTCTCCGGCCGCACGACGCTCATCGCCAGCCCCACGGTCCCTCTCTCCGTCACCCTCCTCAACCGCATCACCAATCGGTACTAAACGATGCTCATCACCTGTTGGGATAGCCACGGTCGAATCACCCTCGCTCGAAACAATCAAGGCCGAGTCACCCACGGCCGGATCCGCCACCGGTTGGCTCTCCTCAGCCGCTGATTGACTCTCCTCTCTCGCCGGCGACGGTATACAAGAAGAAACATCACCATGGTCACGGGGATCAACCCCTTGCTCGCCGAAATCGGCCCTTGGATCACCGGGACTCGCCATAACCGACAGACCCCGAGGTTTGGTTTTTGGGTTTTGAAATTTTTTAGAGAAAATCGGCAAAAAAGAGTATGAGAACGTTGAATCGCCCCCTATGGGATTTGCGTATTTGAAATTTCAGGCAAAGAGCGTAAAACCCGAGGTATAAGGCGGTTACCAGAAAGAAAAAATCGATTTTTGGGAAATTAAGAGCCGTGCGGCTCGTCTCCTACACCGTGCGGCTTCAATAAACGAACCGCACGGTCTCCCTCCTTTAACAGGTTTTTTCCAAAATCATACTTACACCCCCCTGTTCATTCATACCTTCAAAAGTGGCCCCCAGCACGTCCTAAATCACAACTTTTTCAAATCTCCCGCGTTTAAAAGCCCTCAACGGCATTTCACTAATTACTATTCTAAAAATCATTTTTGTTTTAAAAATCCGTCAGGTACTATTCTAAAAATCATTTTTGTTTTAAAAATCCGTCAGGTACTATTCTAAAAATCATTTTTGTTTTAAAAATCCGTCAGGTACTATTCTAAAAATCATTTTTGCCTTAAAAATCCGTCAGGTACTATTCTAAAAATCTTTTTTGTTTTAAAAATCCGTCAGGTACTATTCTAAAAATCATTTTTGCTTTAAAAATCCGTCAGGTACTATTCTAAAAATCATTTTTGTTTTAAAAATCCGTCAAGTATTATTCTAAAAATCATTTTTGTTTTAAAAATCCGTCAGGTACTATTCTAAAAATCATTTTTTAAAAATCCGTCAGGTATTATTCTAAAAATCATTTTTGTTTTAAAAATCCGTCAGGTATTATTCTAAAAATCATTTTTGTTTTAAAAATCCGTCATGTACTATTCTAAAAATCATTTTTGTTTTAAAAATCCGTCAGGTACTATTCTAAAAATCATTTTCTTTAAAAATCCGTCAGGTATTATTCTAAAAATCATTTTTGTTTTAAAAATCCGTCAGGTACTATTCTAAAAATCATTTTTGCTTTAAAAATCCGTCAGGTACTATTCTAAAAATCATTTTTGTTTTAAAAATCCGTCAGGTACTATTCTAAAAATCATTTTTGTTTTAAAAATCCGTCAGGTACCATTATGATTTTCTAAAAATCATTCTTTGTTTTAAAAATCCGTCAGGTACCATTATGATTTTCTAAAAATCATTTTTTTGTTTTAAAAATCCGTCAGGTACTATTCTGATTTTCTAAAAATCATTTTTTTGGCACCGGATTAAATTTCTTAAAACTTTTTTTTCCAAAGTCCGTCACAGCATTGTTTATTACTCAGAAATCATTTGATGCCTTCAAAAGGCAATCCAAGTTTTTCCAAAATCCCTCAGTGGTATTTGTTAGCCCCTAACTACGATCGGTCTGATCCCTATAAACAGGGTACGTAGGAAGCTCTCTGCTCGACCATGTTTTTGAAACATTTTCTTCTTTTCGCACTTGGGCGTTCAAAATTGGGACGTCTATATCTTTGACGTGACTTGCATCTCAGAATGATGACCAAGTCTCGCCAAAGAGGGGCAACTGTAGACACCCCAATTTTGGATACCCGTGCATGCCCGATGACGAACGAATGATCAAACTGCCTTGGAACTTGTCCAGAAAATTGGGAACTCAGCCTCACAGGCCGCACGGCTCCTGCCTCAAGCCATACGGCTCATCCATTTCTATACAAGCCGCGCGGCTCCCCCTTACAAGCCGCACGGCTCCCCCTTGAGCCGCGCACGGCTGGTGTTCTTATCCTCTGAAAAATTCCTGACAAACTAGTTCAGGAATATCATCATTGATCGACCGCCGAATATCATCATTTTATTCCCTCAAAACCGGTTATAAATAGAGGCACCCTCTTCCTCTCAAAACACACCAGAAATCATACCAGAAAGAATTTCCGTTGAGTATTCCGGCAAATTTCTCGTTCGAAACCACCAGTAAAATCCCCGAAATTCCGTGTTTCATTTTCATCCCCTTTCAATTTCTCTAAACCAAACCCTCCATACCACTCCAAACTATACCAAAACTTGATCGCACAAGTTCAAACCCGAAGAATCCGAAGTTTTCAACCTCTGTTTCGAGTTCCCGAAAGGTATAAATCGTTTTCAGATTTCGGTTTTCAAATCGCGGCTCTCCGAGGGCATCCCCGAGTTAATAACGGTTTCAACAACCGTATCTTAACTTGGTAAACCATTTTCGAAACAAAAACCGGCCTTTCGGAGTTGTACCGGGCGATTTTTCTCGATAAACGCACGGTACGATCCGTACCGGAAATAAGTTTCACTTCAACAACTTCCTTACAAACAAAAACAACTTATTTGGAGTAGATTTGAAGAAGAAAATCAAGTTTTGAACGGGTTTTGGACTCACTGGTCCTAAAACAAAAGTTTTGAAAAAAGGGTTATACACAAGCCGCGCGGCTCCCGTTTAAAACCAAAACTTTTCCCCTGTTTTCCCCTATTCGTACTCTGTTTCACTGTTATTTTCTGCAATTCTTTTGTTTATCACACTTTTCCCCTTTTATTTTCGTACTATTACTATTTAGTCCTCTTTGTTTAAATTTTATTTCTGTTATGGTTTTAATTTATCCCTTTATTTGCTTGTTTAATTGTCAAAGGTTTCCATAACAAAATATTTTCTACAAAAAATCCCACAAATTATCTAGTAGAGACCGAGAATTTCTCGGGCGAGCGGGGTGCTTTTTAATAAAACCTTCCCCGTGCGTAACCTGGCTTCCGAATCCAAAAGAATCTTTTCGCAGATCAAACCCTTTTCCAAAACGGCATGAGAGTCAACAATTATTCTTAAAACGGTTTCTCGGGTACCAAATATTTTCTAAATTTAAACCCCGGGTGGCGACTCATTTTTTTTTTTTTGTTTCCAAGTCCAAACCATCGAGAGCGAGCCGCGTGGATCTCACCGTCCACAGCCTCGCTGACCTAAATTCCCCAGCGAGATTAACTTCTCGAAAACTTCAGTTTTTCATCCGCACTACGCGTGACCCGCTTTAATACCAATTGAAATTCTTTTTTCCTATCCAAACGATTGCAAAAAAATAATACGAGATAAAAGAACAACTTCAAACACGCAATATATGTGGAAAGCCCCGAATAGGGTAAAAACCACGAGAAGGAATCAAAACACCAAAAATAACATTTTGCAGTTATAAACGACCTTAATAAACAATCGTGAATCCTATTGACTGACCAATGGACAATTGTTGAATTCTCGTTCACCGCACTAAGTGTTTGATTGCCGAACACCTTGAATCACTCAGGCTCTCCAAGATACTTCCTGAAATCTAAAATAAGAAAAGCCCAAAGCTCGATTTCTTTTTCTTCAACTGTGACCTCCGTGTTGTCACCTAGCAAGCCGTAGCCCTTGTCGAAAGAGAGAAAATTCATTTCATGAGAAATGCTATTACAAACTACCAAATACAGAACAACAACATAAAAACAACATACAGACGAGAAGAACATAAAACAGAACCAAAATAAATGAAAGATATAAATCTAGCGAGAGATTTCTTTTGTTGTCAGATATCTGTGGTCAATGTATGGTGTTGATCCGTTGCTTTCACAGTAGGTCCATTGTTAATGAAGGTTCCATGCAGAAACAATCCGATACAAACCAAGTAACTGTAGCACCTATAGTCGGGAGCTCCATAGCATGGTTAGGCGTCGTGCAACTAGATGGCCTAGGCCAAATATAGAGTTCCAAAATCGGGAGAGAAACTGTCGGAAAGAGTCGCAACAGTGGTTATTGGAATGAAAAATTCGAGGAGAATACCTTATTCAACTGTGAGGTCCCTCAGCTTATTTGCAACTAACAACATCTAAATTAACGACCCCTTCCAAACCATCACCATTCTAGCAAACAATCTACTAAGCCAATCGGAGCATCCCCAGCATCGACGAAGCAGAACAACCAGGCCATCCATGCAACCCAATTCTGCCAAATCATCGAGCCAAATTCAATGAGCCAAAGTCAAATACCAGCCAAATAGACCACCATGGATTCATACTCTCCAACATCCAAGTAAACCCACCAGTAATCTAGTAATGATCATTCCGCCACAACCAACTTCCCAACGACCAACAATCCCAATCAATCTACCAATCTGGCAGAGACCATAGTCCAGAAAGCCCATAATATTAACGGCATCCAGAAAACAGAAGTGCATCCATGAATCAAGAACAAAAAGAATTAACAGCCAACTTGAGAGATGATAAGCTCAACCCATATGTGAAACGATCAAAACGGGTGAGGAAGGGAAAACCAGAGAAGGGAGACGTTCCAATTGAGGAGGAAAACAGAAGAGGACTAATGGGCATTACTATATGCCCTTTCGTAGATCTTGTCTTTCTCTTCTAATGCGTGGTAATCTTTTTCTTCCACTAACTTTCCCTTTTATAATGTTACTGCCAATTATATTTCCTTGTTGAGGGAAAATTCTCTTATAGAAATAAAAACTTTCCAATATGATTAGGTCCCATATCTCTCCCGTGCAAACCATTCCGAATAATAATGTCCTTGCACTTTGACTAACTAAACACTCATGGTCCCTCTTTACAAGATACATTAAATTTCATCCGCGTCCTATACAAACACTCTAAAAGGATAAGAAAATAAATTAGAATTTGATAAATCAGGATCCACGAAAACGTGTGTTATTGACATGAAAGTCCCAACCAAAAAGAGAGCTCGGCCTATGGAGCTTACACGAACCTCGAACTTCTAATTTATAAACAAAAATGCATTCACTAGAGAGTGTTGCTTTTATTTCACATGAATTAAATTTTCAAAACACAATTTAGACAAACATTCATTGATAAGAAATCTTTGCATTTTATTTCCGATGTACCAAAAAAAAGAAGCCCGTGCATGCATTTGTTATCTCGCAAACTAAAGTTAAATGTCATCTGAAACTGTTAATACTTTAAGGGGGTGTTCCACTAACCCAGTTTTTTGAAAAAATCATGTAATTGAATATTAAAACAAAAAGTCTATATTTGTAGATAGATATAGAAAAGAGAGTTGGATGCAATTGATTTTGCAAAAAGTGACTAATTAACGTAAAAACATGTCTTTAGATTTCAATTAAAAATTTAGAGAGATTGAGTGGTGCACCGATTATATTGAGAAAATTATGTGTGTTATACTCTGATAAAAGTATGAATGTATACTCTGATAAAAGTATAAATGTGTTTGGTCCGAGTTGTATAAGAAGATGGCAAAGCAAAAAAGAAAGCTGGTCAAAATGGATGTGGGCTTGTTCCAATTCATCTAGCTAGTCTTAGGTTGAACTCTACTAACCCCTCCAACAATTATTATACGGTGTTCTTATGCCAACTCTATCTCTAACCATATATAGGAGGATATAGATAGATACTATTTACAGAGGAAAAAAATAAATAAATAAATAAATAAATTTCAGTTGCATCAATGCGATAAAACAAACTTAAATGGTGACTTGGTGTTTGAGGGATCTATTGTAGCTCACGTTTCAATTTTTATCCTTCAATTTTTTTTACTTGCATTTGCTGCTTGAGTAATCTACTAGAGATGCTCACTACAATAATAATAATTAAAGATAACAGTTTAAAAGTGTCATTAAAAGTGAAAGATAGCTTTGAAAGCGTCATCTATGGAGGTGTAATTTAAAATCTAAATGTTAACCGTCTTTAATATTTATAACGATGAGACTATGTAAACGTAACTAAAAGCATAAGATGACAATTGTAAAACGTGATTAAAAGTTTTTTAAATCAATAATTTCTATGGTAGTAAATAATGACGGTTTTAAAACTAAATATCATATTATGGGATATATATCAGCAGCAAACAAATACTAATATATGGATGCAAAGTATAAGCACAAAATTTATAGAGTGTTCGAGATGCATCAATTTTGTTCAATCCGAACGCGATGTTCTTGTTTAGTTTAATCTATGAATTTCTGTTGAGTCAATATACATTGTTTGTATCGATATGAGAAAAAATTTGTCAAATTTTGGCACATCTGAAATAAAATCTTCACTCCGTCTCTTACAGAAAAATGAATTGTGATATTTAATTTACTACCGGTCGTTATGGATCAATGCCACGTGATGCTGCAATAAGAGCACCAAATAAATTTCTTACAAAGAAATAAGGACATTTACGTCACACCCCACCAAGGAAAGATTTCCCAACAAACTTGATCATATTTGTGTCCATCCGTCTAATCCCATCCCCCCTATTTCTTTGAGTGGATGCAAAAACAAACCCTTCCAATAGTGGAAGTGGGACAAGGCTATGGTTTATTGAGGTTGTTTTCCTCTACTGGAAAAATTACCTCAAGGAGGCCCCTTCACCCTCTTAAAAAGTATTTTGCAAAATCATGACACCTTGTGACGTGCTTACGTGATGTGCATCAAGGTCTCATTCAAGCTTTGAAGTATGTGTAGCATTAGGCCCACTCACCCTTTTTTTTTTTTTATGACGGAAGAACAGCCCTACAATCAAGACCTTTGGGCCCGACTTTGTAACCCAAATTCCAGGGGAACTAGCGTAGTAACACACCGTCAATGTCCCGCATTTAAATCAAGGTACTCCCCCAGCGGGAATTGAACCGTGGACCTTATGGAGTACTTTCAAAGCCTGGTATCCGCCCGAGCCACTACGACCACCCTGGGTGTATGGCCCACTCACTTTATCATATCCTAACCCCTTTTGCCACTCTTTCTAATGCATTTTGGAATGAATACGAAAGGGTAACATTAGCACAAGTGAACAAATAAGGAATTAAACTTTGTTGTTGTTTTCCCAGTCAAATTTGAAAGCTGCATTTTGCCTTTCAAATATCCAAAAAAGATAAAGGATAATATATGCTAATTAAGCTTTTGCCCACCATTCAAATCAGTATTTTGTACCTTTTTGTTTTGGGTTTCTGTTTCTCATTTGAGGGAATTTAAATCATGCACAACCCAGCAAGTAAACTGTAGTGGGCCGAAATCTAGCAGGTCAAAGGGGTCCCGATGAGAGAGCCCAGAACAAGCAAATCCCAACATAGCTCCAGGCACAACATTGGAGCATAACGAGATAAGCCGCCCGAGACGGGCATATCCGAGACCAATCGGCATTTCGGGGATTGGGTCCTAGTTTGGACGAGTCATCCGACCGAGATGGCTCGGAAGGAGATCCGAGATATCGTTGACATCTTGTATGACGTCATCCGGGGCGGCGGAGCGGTTGTTTCGAGCAACAGACTTGGGGGAGGCACATGCACATGCGCATGCCACAGCTGCCCCTACGTCATGGTGCCGGCAGCCGAGCCGTTACGTTATGTGTCAACGCATGATTTGAGGACGCGTGCATGCAATGATAACGGATTTGGCTCGTGATGCACAGTGACGTCATCCGAGCCAGATTACAAATCTACCCATGTACTTGAGACACAAGTTAGGGGAGCCTATATAAAGGAAGAGGAGAAACCCTAATGAGGTACACAATTCACTCTCTCTGCTCTTATACTCTCTGGTACTTCCTCCTATTTTCGATCTCTCACTACACCGTCGGAGTGCCTTCCCTGGCCACATTCCGGCCAGGTTTGGCACTAACGTCGAGTGCTCAGTGTGCAGGTGTACCTAGGAGAACATACTCGCCACTCACAGAGGTCAAGTAGAAGGTCAAAAGGCTCATCTGGAAACCAGGGCACCCCATAAACTGTTTTTTAAGGTTATTTAGAAAAAACAATTGTCATAGTCATCAAAAGTAGAGTGAATTGAGAAATATTCAACAACTATGAATATATAGATGATACAAGAAGAACGCAACCGCTAAAATTGACAATGGTTGAGAGTAAGAGTGAAAGCTCACCAGGAAAACTTGATATGTATGTGCTTCGATCTTTGGAAAGGAAAATGAAAGCAAATAATGGAGTTTTCTTGCTTTACTAGCTGGGTTGTGAAATGCAGAATGAAATAAACATGCATTTGTTAAAATGAATGATTTTATAGCTGAATATGCATAGATGATGTTATTTCTCTGTCATTTTCTATTTCATCCATTTAATCTCCAAAGACTAAAATAGCACTAAGGTTGATCAGGTTGTCACTTGTCAGCTGTCTTACTGGTTGTAGTGCAAAGCAACTTTATTAGAGCAATCAAGTTGGTTTTTTTTATTTTTTTGTGAATGAGAAATTCATTGAAAGAAACACAATCTTACTAAAAGCCAAGAAAGGCATACACTAACCAAAAGAAATTTTATTAATCTCTGAAATAGAACAAATATCAAAAAGGATAAGGGTAAACAAAATACCCAAGAACAGCGTTGGTAAATTAATAAAAGACCCAGTGAATATTTTAGTATTGTATGTTATATTGTGCTTGATCGTAACATAAATGGTTGAAAAATGTGCTGAGAGAATGCCCCTCTTTCGAATTTCTGCATCCACTATTGTGTGTGGGTGTTTGCTGCTTTGCACCATGTCAGTACAATGCATTAAAATGTTGAGTGAACAAGATTCACATAGCATCAAAACTCAATTTGTCAACTTGTCAGCAACTTTATTTACTACTTCCTTCCGTTCTAATTTGTTGGTACATTTTTAACATATATGCTGTCACGAAATTGTCTAAATCACACAATTTATGTTGTTTTAAATTAAAAGAAAATTTAAAAATTGTCTAATAAAACTAATTGCGATCCATTTTGCATATGAAAATATTATAAATCAAAAAATATAAACCATTTTTTCAGAGCTCAGTAACAAGTGGATATGGAAGGGAGTAGTGAAAGCAGCTAAACTCCTAAGCCTTACTTCATCAATTTTTTTTTTTAAAAAAAAAACTATTGTCTGCAAGTCAATCCCAAAATAGTTACCGCTCGAGATAAATGTGCTATTCAGTGCTCATTAATTGATTCCACATAAGGAAGGGTGAAAGAATAGATGGAGTTTGCATCTTACTTGTGAAGTTGGCATCATGGTTTTGAAATCAAAAAATGAAATGGTTCCGTGTATCATTTTTTCGATTTTTTTCGCACCAAATTAAAGTACTCCTCGTGAACTTTAATTCGGTGTGAAAAATTCAAAAAATAATACACTGAAACACTTAATTTTTTTATTTGAAATACCATGATTTTAGCACATGTTGAACTCATTTGCTAAAATCAATCTGATTTTAGCAACTTGGTTGCTAAAATCTTTTGGAAAACTATGCTTTAGTTCTTAATACATTTTATATGAACCGCTACTTTCGGCTAGTTTTTTATTACAGGTTACTGAAGTCGTTTTCATGAATTGAACTTTAATTTGGAACTTTGATGACACGAAAACGGATCAGTTGCAATTTAGAAAGCCTATATAGGTATATAGGTGACAAATATAGGAAGTACTAGACTCTTAGAATGTTTAGAAGCCTTAGATCCCATTTGAATGGGGACTAAGAGCCCGGATTAGATTGCGCCCAGAATACTATTCCCAGGCCCATTATTGATATATAAAAAAAGGGGAAAATCCAGGCCGCCCCCACTTTTTGTAGGGTACCGTTCAAATCCCATTTTGTCTTTGACTTCTCTATGAGGCCTGCGCGCACGTGAGGTGCATTTGGTACTCATAGTCCTTCATGTACTTGCTCTCCAAGTCTCATGAGCTCATACGTGACGTACTCGGTCACGTGACATACCCTCTAGCAAGTTGCCACGTAGTCACATGGAAGCTCCTAGAAGCTTCCCAGAATCCCATCAAGTGTCAGATGGCCTTATCATGTGCCCTTTGTAACCGCCTTCCAACTCCCATGGGTCAACTCTTGGGCTGGGCCATAGTGAACTACTCCAGATGGAGGAATAGTCCACATAACAATTATCTTGGAGCTATCCTCTAAGAAAGTACGTACCGATGATGGCATAATTAATTTCGTCCGATGGGGAGGAAGTTAGTAAAAGCAACACACAAAACTTAATTATATCATCTACATATGAGATTTATACAAAATAAACTCCCTCTCCCACTTAGTTATTTAAAAAATTTGTGAGGGTTATCAAAATTAACATGTTTGCAAAAACCATGATCTAGGTCAAAGTCAAATATTACCATATTGTCCAAATATGGTATACTATCACACATGCAAACAATATGAATATACAAATATTCATAAATAATATGTATACCAACTATTATGGTCAAAGATGCAATCCTTGAGCAACAAAAAATCCTTCCATTCTTGAAATCCTTGAGGAATCAGGAATCCTTCAAGTCTTGAAATCCTTAAACAATAAGGAACCTTTCCGAACTTGAAATCTTTGGGCAATACTGAGTAGAAGACTTAGATACCATCAATCAATCAAGGAAACCAAAATCTAACCATATTTAGGCAAAAAAATGGGAATTTTTTCCGGAGTAAACTACACATCCTTCAGTATTTTCGGCTTTTCTCCCTCATCCGAACTCCGATTGAACTAATTCCAATTGGGTTGGATTCAAAATTCAATTATCTACAACTTCTATGAAGAACATATTTTCCAATTGTGACGTTTACTGGGTCAAAATAGCCTTGCAATTTTACCCTAAAAATCTGGAAAAAAAAATATGTTGCGAGCCAAATATCCTTTTTTTCTTGACAAAGCTTATCTTCTTGTCAAAAAAGCTTGTTTTCTCCGTATCTTATGCCCCCACTACAGAATCTTTAATCTAACAATAGTTCTCTATATCTAAAACAATACAACTGAAGAAACAAAGATTACATCACAAACTTCTGTCTCCCACATACTACTATTACAGATTACAAAACCAAACTTGCAATAAAAAACTAGTAACAGTAACCATGCATAAAACAATCACAAAGTGTGGGATCCAATCACACAATAAAAAAAAACATGCGTAACCATAATAGTGGGATAATTGATTCTGCAAAACAGGCGTTAGAACAAACTAGAACTCTGCAAAACAACGGTTAGCACAATTCTATAGCTATGTTCTGTGGACAACATATCATATTTAATCCATACGCATGATTACAGCCCGCTCTGATACCACTGTTGGGAAACGAATCCCATAACCCGTAATTACGCGTATAGTTTAAACAACAAAAACAAATACAAACCCTACGAGGCAGAATTAGGATTTACCTCTCATCCATAGACACGAACAATGGTTGACTTGTTTATTTTAGAACTTGACAGACCCGATTACTGTACACAACAAACTCTGCTCAACAGTACCTCATGATCTTCTGTCGTATTCCTTTATACCTCGATGATGTAGTCAAGCGTGGACTTCTACGTGATCTCTTTGTTCTCTATCTCACAAACTCTATTCTAATTTTTTGAATGACTGTTGTGAGACCTAGAGAACATAACGATATATTTATAAGGCTAGAGCAGGAACCTGAGGAGAAATAAATCTGGGCTCCTTGTGTAAATAAGAAAACTTAATCCCACCAGGATTCTATTCTTATTTCACAAATTATAATTCATACCACTAAATAATTTTAATTGCACTTCCCGTCTTTATCTCGACTATATTTCGAGCTCCACTTTATTAAATACTTATTAATCTCCCCACGTTAAGGTTAAAGTTACAGATACACGTTGATTCCATTAAATAACTAACAACCAATATAATTATATTGTGAGAAATATGCATGTTATATTCTGAAAAAAGTATGAATGTGTACTCTGATAAAAGTATTAAAGTGTTTTGTCCAATTTGTATAAAACGATGGGAAAGCAAAAATGAAAGCTAGTCAAAATGGATGTGTGCTTGTTCCAATTCATCTAGCTAGTCTTAGGTTGAAATCTACTAACCCCTCCAACAATTATTATATGGTGTTCTTGTGTCTTTCCTATAATTTTAAAAAAAAAAAAAAACGGTAGTAGCCAACTCTATCTCTAACCATATACAGGAGGATATAGATAGATACTATTTACATATAGTGAATTTAAGATGCCATTATGCTCTGGATCATCTTAATTAGGCACCTCAAAAATAGTATCAAAATTGGACTTTGTTAT
Source organism: Vaccinium myrtillus (assembly GCA_016920895.1). Lineage (NCBI taxonomy): Eukaryota > Viridiplantae > Streptophyta > Magnoliopsida > Ericales > Ericaceae > Vaccinium > Vaccinium myrtillus. The sequence continues at coordinate 23,952,001 of CM029274.1, forward strand.
CATACTTTAACATTTAGAGGAGAATTTCTCTGATTCACTCTCCTACAAATTCAATTGTATCGCAAAGGAAAAAAAATTAATAAATTTCAGTTGCATCGATGCAATAAAACAAATTTAAATGGTGACTTGGTGTTTGAGGGATCTATTGGAGCACACATTTCAATTTCTAACTTTCAATTTTTTTTTTACTTGCATTTGATGCTTGAGTAATCTACTAGAGATGCTCACTGCAATAATAATAGTTAAACATGACAGCTTAAAAGTGTCATTAAAAGTGAAAGATGATAGTTTTGAAACTGTCATCCATGGAAGCGTAATTTAAAATCTGAATTGAGACTTGTAAACGTAACTAAAAGTATAAGATGACAGTTGTAAAACGTGATTATAAGTTCTTTAAAACAGTCATTTCTATGATAATAATGATGGTTTTAAAGCCTGATTAAAATATAAATATGTAGGGCTCATTCATCAAATTACAAAACGTATTTCAAAAACTTTGGAGAAATTTAAAATTTAAAACTAAATATCTTAATATGGGATTTGTATCAGCAACAAACAAATACAAATATATGGATGCAAGTATAAGCACAAAATTTATAGAGTGTTCGAGATGCATCAATTTTTTTCAATCCGAACGCGGTGTTCTTGTTTAGTTTAATCTATGAATTTCCGTTGAACCACAAAAATGAAAAGAACATAGATAGGTTAAATTAGAATTTAATACTTTGTTTCCTATTTATTTCCTATCTTTAGAGACCAAATGAAACTGTTTTTGCCATTCCAAAAAAAAAAAAAAAAGGAACCATTGATTTTAAACTCATAACCTCCCTACCTACACTATCGTCGAGTCAATATACATTGTTTGTATCAATATGAGAAAAATTTTGTCAAATTTTGGCACATCTGAAATAAAATCTTCACTCCGTCTCTTACAGAAAAATGAATTGTGATATTTAATTTACTACCGGTCGTTATGGATCAATGCCACGTGATGCTGCAATAAGAGCACCAAATAAATTTCTTGCAAAGAAATAAGGACATTTACGTCACACCCCACCAAGGAAAGATTTCCCAACAACTTGATCAAATTTGTGTCCATCCGTCTAATCCCATCCCCCCTATTTCTTTGAGTGGATGCAAAAACAAACCCTTCCAATAGTGGACGTGGGACGAGGCTATGGTTTATTGAGATTGTTTTCCTCTACTGGAAAAATTATCTCAAGGTAGGCCCCTTCACCCTCTTAAAAAGTATTTTGCATAATCATCAAGGTCTCACTCATGCTCGGTCCAGTGTGTATGAGGTCGGGCCTAAAACTGAGCTTGCCAGCGACTCAGTAGTACTGCTACTCGGCCTTGGCCCGACCTCATGCATACACATTACACAACTACGAATGAGTGTAACCGCAACTCCACGGATGAAGGAGCGCGATTGCACATAATACTTTTTCCTCTCCCTCAACGCTACAAAGTGTATTATGTGAATAAATGGACTAAAAATTTGAAGTATGTGTAGCATTAGGCCCACTCACTTTTTTTTTTTAGAACGGAAGAACAGCCCTATAGCCAGGACCTTTGGACCCGACTGCGCAACCCAAACTTCTAGGGGAACTAGCGCAGCAGGAAATTGAACCCCAAACCTTATGGAATATTCTCAAAACTTGACATCCGCCCGAACCACTGCAACCACCCTGGTGTGTGGCACACTTACTTTTTTATATCCTAACCCCTTTGCCACTATTTCTGATGCATTTTGGAATAAAATAGGAATGGGTAACATTAGCACAAGTGAACAATTGAGGAATTAAACTTTGTTGTTGTTTTCCCAGTCAAATTTGAACGTCTGCATTTTGCCTTTCAAATATCCAAAAAAAAGCTAAAGGATAATATATGCTAATTAAGCTTTTACCCACCATTCAAATCAGTATTTTGCCACTTTTTTGTTTTGGGTTTCAGTTTCTCATTTGGGGGAATTTAAATCATGCACTGCCCTCCAAGTAAACTGCTTTTTAAGGTTATTTAGAAAAAACAATTGTCAAAGTCATCAAAAATAGTGTGAATTGAGAAATATTCAACAACGATGAATATATATTGTAGCAATAATAAAGGAAAGTGATAAATCGCTTGCAACGAAGATGATACAAGAAGAACGCAACCGCTAAAATTGACAATGGTTGAGAGTAAGAGTGAAAACTCGCCAAGAAAAATTGATATGTATGTGCTTCGATCTTCGGATCATAGAGGGGGGGGGGAAAAAAAAGCTGGAAAAATTAGGAAAGGAAAATGAAAGCAAATAATGGAGTTTTCTTGCTTTACTAGTTGGGTTGGGAAATGGAGAATAAAATACACATGCAATTTTTAAAGTAAATGATTAGATATACTGAATATGCATAGGTAATTTTATTTCTCTCTCATTTTCTATTTCATTCATTTAATCTCCAAAGACTAAAATAGATGGAGCTGGCATCTTACTTATATTTATTAAGTTCTTAATACATTTTATTTGAATTTAATTTCGTCTATTTTTTTTTATTATAGGTTACTGAATCATAAATTGAACTTTAATTTGGAGCTTTGATGAGACAGAAACGGATCAGATTGCAATTTAAAAAGCCTAGGTGACAAATATAGGAAGAACTACACTCCTAGAATGTATAGAAGCCGGGCCCATTTGGATGGAGACTAAAGAGCCTGGATTAGATTGGGCCCAGATGACAATTCCCAGGCCCACTATTGATTCTGGGTTTGGCGAAAAGAAAAAAAAAGAGGTAATTAAATAATCATTCTTTTTTTGTTTACCACGTACGTTTTCATCCTTGTCATTTTAAACCATTATGTTTTCATCCTTTTTGTGTGTGAAATACCTTTTATACCCTTTTTATTATTACTTATTAATGTATGTAGATATAGTTTCCTAATAAATTGGGATTTGATTAGGATTTGGGGATTTCAACTACTATTTGTAATTTCCTAAAATATTGGGATTTAACTTCATATCTTCCAATGGAAAAGGAAAGGGTGGAAAATTTTGAATTTTGAATATATCTTAATTCATTCCTTACTTTAAATAGACGACATTAAATATGGGATACTGTTATAAACATATCCAAAATGGTAGTAATCAAGGTAAAAATTTAAAAATATGTAATTAAGTATCATGGTAAAAACTAAGTAATATGTAAGTTACACGGTGTTTACGAATGGTCGTCCTAGAGAGAGAGAGAGAGAGAGAGAGTTTGGACCCAAAAAAAAGCTTTTAAAACATTTTATATGATTAATTAATTTTAAATCAAAATTCAAACATGAAAAAAATGGATACCGGCATCGGCATACCGCACGTTCGCACATATTACATATTTACATATACTGATATTATACTCATATACATTGCCTTTTATGAGTTTATCTAATAAAGATTTTGAAAAAAGAAATATTAATTTGTTTTTGTGAAAAAATAAAAAAAAATAAAAAATCTATGTTTTGTAAGTAAGTCATAAAGAAAAATATTTTAAAAATTTTTTTTAAAAATAATAATAAATTTTTTTAGAGAGAGAGAGAGAGTGAGTGAGTGAGAGAAAGAGAGAGAGAGAGAGAGAGAGAGAGAGAGTCAGACAAAAAAAGAAAAAAAAGTTACAAATTGTTTTTATAAAAAAAATGATAGAAATTCAAATTATAGGAATTAAATTATTTTATTAAATTATAAAAGACTCACAATAATGGACCTCCACTTTCCGGACCAAATTTCGACGATCGGAACCGTTAGATGTGTTTACTTGGGTGGCTTTTAAGAGAGAGAAGAATGGTGGTGGTGAGCGTGTTGTGGGGGTGAGTTGACTAGGGGTGTAAAACGGGTTGGGTCGGCACTGGCACGGCACGTTCAACGGCGGCACGGCACGCCAGAGGCACGGTAAAAACCGGGCATGGCACAGAACGACACGGTATAAGTTGGCACGTGGCACGGGCACGGAATTGAGCGGGCACGACACGGTCTAAGGCGGCACGTGGCACGGCACGTCACGGTCTTCTACGGGCACGACATGAAGGCAACGGGGCACGAGGCATGGCTCGACACGACTTTATTCTAGCACGGCACGGCACGGGCACGAGCACGGAAATTGGCACGGCACGGCACAACACTAAAGTAGGACGGGCATGGCACGGCACGGGAACGTCGCAGCACGAGCACACGGTTCTAGCAAGGCACGTTGGCACGGGACGACACGGGCACGGCAGGAGGCAAAAAAATTATTTCTCTCATTGTATGTATTTTTTGATAATCCAAAAAAAGGAAGAATTACTTTATGGTTGTTTTAGTGAATTATATATTTATATCAAGTTAATAAAAATTGAAGTCAAGTCATGAAAAAAAAATTAAAAAAAAAAAAGAAATAAAAGGGAAAAATAAGTTACAATTTTTTATTTTATATTATTTTATTTTATTTTTAGAGAGAGAGAGAAACAACTCTTCCAATAATCATGGTAAACCTAATAATAAACATGCATGGTAAAAATTATCATGGTAAAAATTATATGTCCACAGCATCAAGTAAAACGGGAAACATGAAAAATTATCATGGTAAATTTTTTTGTAACTTTGATCATGGTAAAAATTGTATGTCCACAACGTCTTCCAGTAATCATGGTAAAACTACTAATAAACATGGTAATTTTTGTGCATTTAACTCTTCAACCGAATCTGACGTCAAATCCGCCGTTGCCACCAATTTCCTTGTAAACAACGACGATTAGAGCACCCACCACACTTGCCTTGAACCCGATCCACCTTCTTGGGTCATCCCCAAGCGGACTCACAAACTACCTGATGTCAATGCTCCGAATATGAGTCTGATAGAGTTGTTGTTTTCGAATTCGGACCTATACCTGGATTTCAATTCCAATTCGATTTCCTTGTCGATCTTCTAGTAGGAGCCCATAAGTTCGTGTTGGATTAGAATCACCGGCAACGGCGGAGAAGAAGACGACATGGGATCAAACCACTGGTAGGCGGCCATGAGTAAAGTACTCTCTGTTTTTTGAATTCATCGGTGGTGGTTTGTCAGACCAATAAAACAAAGCAATTGCCAGATTTGACAAGCCCTCGAAAAAATTCTAATAGAAAATAGGCTCTCCAAGGGATTGTGAAGTTGAAACAGTTGACCGGGGTATGCAACAATTTTGTTCCATCGTCGACCACGATGATCCTCTATTTCCGACAATGATCCTGTGTGTTGAAAGATGATGGGCGGTGATTGGCAGAGGAGGACGATAGAATCAGGTAAGGTAAGTACGGAGGAGGAGGATGGTCGGCAAAGGAGGACGATGGTGGATGAGAGGCGTGTGGATGTCGATCAAAATGGGATGTTGATGGGGAATTGGGACGTAATTTTTTTTTCTACTCTAGATTTTAAAGGGAAGGAGAAGATTGTTGGCGTGATTTGTGGGATTGGTATTTATCCCCTAATCTCGAAATTATAGCTAAGGTCCTCCGAATTTTTAAAACTGTCCTATTTTCCTCAGCTTTTAATATATATATATATATATATATATATAGGATTAACTTCCAATAAGGGTCCCTTATTGAAGAAAACCGTGCGGACCTGCCCTTTTTTTGTGTTTCCGGACCAAATTTTGACGATCCGAACCGCTCAATGTTTTTAAAATGCATTTTCCAAGGTCCACGCGGTATATAGCGTTTTTAACAAAAACTGTGTGGATCAAGCCCTTCTGGGTATTTTTTTTGGACGAATCTTCGCGGGGGCCCTTAAAAATGCATTTTAAAAACATTGAACGGTTCGGATCGTCAAAATTTGGCTCGGAAACGTGAGGTCCGCATGGTAACTTAGATAAGGGACCCTTATTAGAAGGGCTTCCTATATATATATATAAAGGGTAATAGAGGGATTATTTGAATTACGGGATGGAAACATAACTCCAAAAAAGGGGCGGGATGATTTCATAAAATCAAGTGGGTTGGAGGATGATTATTTAAGTGCCCCAAAAAAAAATGAGAGAGAGAGAGACCCGGATTTATATAAGCCCTGGACAAAATAATACCTTCCAGTCCTTCCTTCTTAATTATGGCCAAGGTCGATCTTGTCCATATTTAGTCCGAGTTACCAAAAGATGTCGCTAACCCTAGCTAGCAAAGAGGGAGAGAGAGTTGGTAGAGCGATTTTGGACGACTATGTTTCTTCGATCTTCACGGATCAACCGTTCAAACTCTGATGATATCTCTCTTTAGGTAAGGCAAAATCTGAATCTCTTTAGGTAAGGCGAAATCTGAATCCTTGCTTCGTCTTCTTCGATCTCCAAAATTACATAATCACAAAATTAATATAAGAAATAAACAAAAATAATGCAAAAAATTATGAATATAATAGAAAAAATAAATGAAATTAAACAATTGTTTGGCCAAAGCGGGAAGAGAGTGTGTGGAGTCCTCTTTCTCCGATGATCCCTTCAGGAGGTGGTGGAAGATGGAAATGATACCCTTGCTCTTCGAGTCGTGCCTAGACCTGCACACTCAACGAACCGTTAGCACCGGACTGGACCTTGGAGCCCAGAACGGTACTCCGACGGTCAAGTAAGTGAAAATGGAGAAGGCTAAGCGTAGATCTAGGGTTTAGAGTGGAGAGTATTGCGTACCTTTCTCTGGTGGTCGAGTTTCCACTTTATAGGTGAGCTTTGGTATGCTTGTCACGTGACTTAACCGCTCGGCTGACGTCATGGTGACGAGCCCGAAAGAACATGCATCGAACGCATGCCTCCAGTAGGATATCGACACGTGTCGTAACCGCTCGGATCACGTCACCTGTCACGATCATAGTTTGTTATGGGCACAGGCTGTATTAACTCCACTGCTGACTCTTCCTTCAGCCCCTTGGAACATTCTAGAATCTCTAGGGTCGGTTCAAGTAAGTCCTCGGATAGGTCCCGAGATCTTCTAAGAATCAACCCTGAAAGGTTGTGAATAAATCAATTGTTCAACAGTCTTCGGTACTTTACCGAGACAGTGGTCTGAAACCCCACACCGTTCGTCTAGATCAATTTGAATAACTTCTCCCGAAGAATCCCTATAGGATAATCTCTCGGCGGTTATCGAGGAGGCATCTCTCAGAGGAGGGTACATTGCTCGGTGAGTCCGGAGCAACGGGACGAGCCCCTATCATGTTCCTTCCGTGAATGCTGAGTCTTTTATCCGAAGAGTCCCTCTATGGTGAACCTTTCGGCGACTACCAAAGAGGTGTCTCTTTATGTAGATACGGTGTTCGGTAAACACGGACCCCTACAGAGTGCCGTTTCTGATGTCCAGTCAACCGATTAGGATAGTGTTCTCCGTTTCGGCCACACACTTTGGATCGGCCATGTGTTCCGGTTCAGATTTTTCCGGTTCGGCCATGTATTACTGTTCAGCCAGGTACTCCGGTTTGGCCAGGTACTCCGGTTTGGCCATATGCTCACGTTCAGACTAATGATTTGATCCTGCTTGACGGATGAGCCTAGTAAGGCTATTGATCCGTTAGACCCTTGAGAACCACACAATTCGGCCCACTGCACAATGTGGTATGGTATTAACTTTTTACAACCAGTGAAGCTGTCACGATGAATCGGACTAATTTTTACAATCCTTTCCATGCGTTTTGCGTGAGGTAAGGTAGTCCAAGAACTGAGACAGGTCTGGCACTTGGGAAGCTTAGTCTCAGTTGATTCATACGTACAAGGAACTCTGTAATTTTCCCAAACAGGACTCAACCGATGACTGATGATCAGATGAAGGTCTGGGTACGGGATCCATTGTCCTTGAACCAATTTGCAATTTCATTGCCTATCTGGTCGGGCGGATTTCTTATGAATGACACATCTTGGCTTTTTGCAAGGCTTTTTTGTACTCCAGCCAATTTGCAAGTGACATTTTTCAAATTTTTGGACTTGTCTCCGTATATAGTGGTCCAAATGAGAGGAACTCCCGTGGTGTCGGGTTGTCCGGCACAACTTACACACAGTCTCAATTAGTTTATTCAGTACAAATCCCATCATTTACTAACGAAACCGCATCTAAAGTCCATACCTATATATCTTTTAGAGAAGACTCTCATCATGGACAAGGGGTCCTTATAGTGCACTAATGCATTATGGAGGTGTAATGTGCCTCGATCAGTACACTCCACGGAGATCTCATCACTGCAGTCTGAACTGTTAAGTTTGTAGATTTGTCAAACACTACAATTCCAATGAAAATCAAGTTAATCGTACGTTCGTTACTAGATAATCAAGATATATAGATGGATTTGTTTAACACTACATTAACAATCCATTTTAGTATAATAATGAACGATAGCCAACCAATGGATTTATGATATCCGATTAATATAATATAATCTTTTTCTTTTACCTCCCAATGAAGTCTGTAAACTAAACGATTCAGATCACTATGATGAAAGTCCAATAGAGTGTACCGAGGCACACCAGGAGTGCATTAGGACGAAGTTCGATAAATTAGTTGACATGTACGACCAAGAAGTTTCCAGATTTCATATCTAATAATAGATCAAAACTCTGAAGTCCATCAGGCCTACCATGTTTGTATCCCTATAAACTCTTTTTTGTGTGGCCCACAACGACACCCAAGTTGTTTAATTTCCTCGCGTCTTACATATAGCTGAACATTTCCTCAAAAAAAATTAGTCGAACGCAGATTGCCGAAATTATATTTTCTCGACTAAAATGGATGCACCCGTAATAAATGTCACATTCATGTTTCAAAATACAGAGCGAGCGAGTGGTACATGGGAAAATCTACAATCAATAATGTTATTTCAACTAAAAATGGAAAGGATCCAAAGTTTTTTTGTTGCCATTCAATATACATTATTGAAATTTGAAGCTGAGTTTTTCACTATCATCTAAATAGTATTTTAGATATTTTGTGATGTGTGTGAAGAGAATGATTTGTCTTCTTTTTTCAGTGTGACAACTCATGCTATGATTGATAGCATGCATATTTTATCTCTTATCTGAGCTCTAAAAGCACTTGACAGCGATAATTCAATCTTATGGGAGAGACACTGCAGAATTTGAAAGATACAAGACCATGCCATGTACCGTGACGGGCTTAGCCTCTTTTACTCGATTAGATGGAGATGTGGGTGTCCTAAATCCTAATGAATGCATATATGCCTTTGGAGACATTTTCCCTAACTGAGGCGGGTAAGTTTGGACCAACTTTTTTTAATTTTTGTATGGACTTTTTGGTCGTTTTCTCTTAATATTTTATTACATTCGTGTCAAATTTTTACATCATAGTTTTCATCTCAATGAGAGAAATAGGAAGACCAACTTTTTGGATCTTTTTATTGTTTTATATGAATTTTTTTCGACTTTTCTCTATATTTTTACATTTTTTCGTTTTTTTCGTTTCCTGTCGTCAAGACGAAAAATATGATGTAAATTCAAAATTAAGGGAAAGCGACCAAAAAACTATGCCAAAAAGTTAGGCCAACACATTATATGATAGACCTAATGGCCTCCATGCCTTACTCACGAGGTCCAGTTTAAGCTGTTATGGTCTGTGGGAGGCGCTTCACCGGAATAACCTCTTGGAACCTTCTGGTTCGATATGGAGAGGAGGAAGAGATGACTGAACTTCACTGGGGTTCTAGGAGCACGCCTGAGAAGAAGACCTGCTCAAAGAAACAACGTCGTTAGTGCCAAGCCCGGACGGTGGTTGTCCGGGAAGGCACTCCGATACTAAAGTCAGTGACCAAGGGAGAAGTATGGTGGAGAACTTTAGAGAGAGAAAGTGAGTTAAGAGGGTATTGAATGCACAGAGAGAGATCCCGAATGAGGTAGGTGGGGACTTTATTTATAGGCGAGGAGGGGCATGTCCATCACGCCCCTCGTGAACCTCACGCGTACCGTCCGTACCGAAGTGACGTCTGGAGTGAGAGGACACGTCTGTCGCTGAAACGCGCCTCGGCCGCTGCCTTCCCAAAGGAGTCAACTGACCTGGGAATACTTCCTGGTCAATCACGTGGTCCTGCAGGCTGCGCCTGTAGGGTAGGTGGCTGCCACCATTAATGTTTTGCATGCGGGGTGGTTGAACGCCCATTAATGAGCAGCTCAGACTGCCAGGCACGCCTCGATCGAGCCCCTGACATCTGAAGTGACCTTCCAATACCGAGGTCAATCGACTCGGTTTGTAGGGCGCTCGGAGGCAAGACCCCCCGAACCGCCGAGATCCTGATGGACTTCTTCATCCGAGCATAGGTCCCCGAGGAGACGGAGCTCTATCCGAGGTCATTGAGGTTAGGGTTGCACCCTCGGTAACCAGAGTCCCATTCCTTTGTTATTCATGCAAATCCTCCCCGGTAAACCGTTCGGCAAGTCCTAGGGGGTCTGGTCTCCTTTAGCTGCTTTCGTGAGGGAGGTCTCCCAGACCCTTCACCTCCTCTGGAAAAGGCCCGAGGTCTCTGTGCCCCTGTGACCCCAGCCGCTACATGGTCCTCATCATTTCGGACTCCCAATAATAATTAGAACGTTGATATTTAAATCTCGCAAGAAGTACGTTCCTAAAAAAATTAGATCGATAGAAAATCAATACTTATATCTTCAGTTCGCATTTGTTGAAACACAAAATTGACGGTGAAAGTTTGGAAATCACATTTGTACATCGTCCATTTTGTCTTCAACGAATGTAGGGTGTTGACATAGCTATCTATCTTCATCGTATGATCGAGCTGAGTTTTTTCCGGAGACGCACTTCTTTGCAAGATCTAAAAGAAAAACGATTTAGATCACGGTTGTGAATTTGATCAGAATCTAAAACTGAACCAAACTAGAAGATAGATCGAGGACTGGACCAAAGCCTGGTCTTAATAAAGCAGTGCACCTGGACTAATAAAATGCTGAACTTTCTTCCTTTTAACTTTTCATTCGGATTTTGTAACAGAAGGGATGTACCCTCATGATTAAAATAAAAGTGGTGTCAGAAAGCTTTTCCCAAAATTGCAAACGATGTCTCCCACATCCCAAACTACAAACAGTGTATTACCGGCAAATAAGGGTTACAGATATCCTTCTACAGACCATGTACAGATAGTATCGGGGACTCACTTTTAGATCCCACACGAATGTTTTTAAATTGAATTAATGGAGCGGGAGGTTTTTGGATCAACCACTTACACATGTCCGATAGAACTGATTTCTCGCGGGGCCGCTCAGAAAATCATTGTATTACTAAGAAAAGGTGAGCAACCTTGATCTCCAATTTTTTGTTAAATAAGTGGAAAATTGATTATTCATTCAAAATGAACATGTTAAATAAGAGGAAAATTGATTGTACGAACATTATTAGCACTTTTGGGGTTGAAAATGCAAGATGATTGATCTTTACATGATTGATTTAAATTTTCGTAACGATATGAATGATTTGAAAATCTTATCAGTTTAATATGTACTTGCGATTTTACTTTCTCAAGATGCCTTATCTTTTTATCATCTTTGCTGTAAAATGCATAAAAGGGTCCTACGCTTTCAAATTCATCTCGGCCGGTCGGCCCCCAAATTATCAGGACCGCGGGTCTTGGCCCCTCTGTCTCTCTATCTCCCTCTCTTATATTCGTGTGCACTTGAGTTGGTAACAGCACATATGATGCACCATTGGGAGTATCATGTGCATAGCCATACTTGAAATTCATGCATTTTTCCACAACCCGCCAGGGGCGGAACATAAGAGGGGAAGGCGGCACGTGCCACCCCAGTTCTTTTTTTAAAAAAAAGTTAAGTTTCTATACATAATATACGTCAAGTATTTGTATGTAGGCAATGAGTAGTTTACTGATAAGGTGCATGTCCTCCAAGCATGAGGTTACGTCTTCGAGTCTTGATTTTTGCTGTTTACACCAAATAACATACAAAAGCTAAAGCTATCAATTGAAAGATACTATTAGGATTGGAACGTTTGACCATCTGGTTTACAAAAATATCCATTGCCTCTTGCCACTAAACCAAATTGCACAATTGTAAAGTAAATTAATAAAACTCTTATATATTGTTGAACTATTATGGTAATAATCGTTTCCCGTATATTTTTTTTTTTTCTGAATTTGAACTTTTCCCTCCTGTTTAAAGATCAGAATGACATAATATGATGAGCAAAGTTGTTTAACTTAGATTTTTTTTTTTACTTTAGATATCTTTTACAAAAGCCCTAGGCCATTTCTTGTATGAAATTTGATTTAGAATCAATCTTAGACGATTTTTGAGATTTAAAAGCATCTTGAATTTCATTTTGACAAAACTGTACACTATGAATGATTAACTTAACAAGTGCATTCTTTTGGTTGTTGGTATCATGTATAGTTTTAATCTTAAGCCACGTATAATTCTTTTAAAGATTAAAATTTTTTTTTTTTTTTTTTTTTTTGTTGCCACCCCACCTTCAGATCATGGTTCCGCCACGGCAACCCATAACTCTTGGAAGTTCGTTTTCATCCGAAAGAAGAGGGCTTTCAGCAAGTGTAATAGTGAATTAATTATGTGGACAAACGGGCTAGCTTTCGATAATTTTGAGGATTTATTACGGGCCGATACAAAAAATAAATATTTATTACCACTAACTCCATTAAGATCAATCACTCTTTTTGGGGGCTTAGGCACTTAGGGTGCATTTTCCTATTATAGGGTTTTTAGTGGTTTAGGAACTTTCATAGGGTACCCTAGGATTTTAGGCACTTTCATAGGGTACCCTAAGATTTAGGTTTAGGCTCTTTCATAGGGTACCCTAGGGTTTAGGTTTAGGGTGCACTTTCCTATTATAGGGTTTTTAGTGGTTTAGGCACTTTCATAGGGTACTCTAGGATTTCAATTTAGGTATTTTCATAGGGTACCCTGGGTTTAGGTGGTGTGGGTAGAGAGAGAGAGAGGGGGGGTTTAGGTGAACGGGTGCCAGATTTTCCATCAACAGTAGGGGAAAATTACTTGTTGGATCTCTTCGTTCGTATATCCCGAAAATAAGAGGGACCAAACCAGAAATTCAGACAAGCAAGAGAGATTATCCCGTGCTCCAAGAGCACTATCCTCCTTCAGCAAATTTGGGTACTCCAAAGAATCCAACCCGTAGGCCGATTAAACCCACATTGAGAGACAATTTCTCATTCATCTCTAATTGGAATTTGCTCATTCCTCTACCAGATTAAACTCCTAACATAGGAGTATCTATTGCCACTAAGAGCCCATCTCACGCGGTGTGGGTCCCACTTTAATTTAAGGGTCAAAATCCATAAATATTCAATGAAAAAATTCAAATTTTCCAACAGAAGTTTTCTCTCATATTTGAGTAAACAACTCCAAATCCTTGTTCCTCGAATAAAATTTTGATTATTGATAGAAGATCGTCTTTTCACTACTCATGATCTGATAATTCCTTTTGCACCGACGGCGTCGGGGACGCCGTTGTGGGTCCCAACCGATTGATCCGAGCCATTCATTGTTCTCAAAATTGAATTCCGAGTGGGCCCACGCGGGAATCGAGGCAATCGGACGGCTGTATGAGCTCGATCCAAAATTTGAATGAAATGGGGGTGATTTTGGATCAGCTCATACAGCTGTCCGATTGCCTCGATTCCCGCCCAGGCCCACTCGGAATTCGATTTTGAGAACGATGAATGGCTCGGATCGATCGGTTGGGACGCACAACGGCGTGATACGAGGTCGGTGGACCACGGTCGGTGCGGGTAGAAGGGTTCGTTTGTTTCAACCTAAACGTTTGCTCAAAAAATGTTTTCTAGTTTTCTTGATGTTTGGGTGTCACTGAAAATGTCACTGTACATATTCGTCGGAAACAGTTAGAAAACTATTGAATAATTACAAAGGAGAGACAGAGAGAGAATGTTTCATTGCTGAGGAGAAACCATCCAAAAGTGAAACCAAAATGATTCCATCTTTTGTGTAGCATTATGTATTAGGAGTACAAAATCGTACTGGGGTAAAAACATGAACCATCCCGTCACGGAGTTACTTGTAAAAAAAATGAACCATCGTACTAGATAATTTCTCCGCAAATGAGGTTTCTCCAAACAGCAACACTACATACACACAACATGCAGTGTGTGTGGAGCCCACACACTTGTGTGTGTTTGGAGTATTTTGTGTGTACCTAAAATTATTGTTCTCCAAAAAGGTGAAGATATTCTTTTTTCCCTATCATAAAGGAAAGGATTTGTATACACATTTGTGTGTGTGTTTGGGGTAATTTGTGTGTAACTTTTTGTGTGTACCTAACTTTATTGTTCTCCAAAAAGGTGAAGATATTCTTTTTTCCCTATCATAAAGGAAAGGATTTGTATACCACATTTACCTATCGTACTTGATTGATCTGTCTTTTTTTTTTTTTTTCCATCTTGTCTCGATTGGACGGTACTAAAATTCCAGGGGGATAAGGCGTATAAGATAAGAGGAAGTATTATTTTTGGAGTGTTGGCCCACATTGATGTGATATTTATGGAGTGTTGGCCCACATTGATGTGTTGGCCCAAAGTTATCCCCTTCTTTTAACCTCATCCAATCGGGTCACCAGTGTGTTATCGTGTTCTTGATTGATCAGTCTTTTTTCTCTTGTGTGTTATCGTGTCCTTTAATTTTGGACTCTTTCGGATTGGCATCGTTCATGTGTCATTTATGACTGTAGGGTTGGGTTTCCGACTCTTATTTTTAAAAAAAAATTGAATGAATGAATGGATTGGTCACTGGGTGAAATTTTATCAATCTAACTCCTATAAATGTATCGAAGGAAACTCTACTTTCATAATTCCCTAACATGAACCATGTTTAGGTTGACTCGAAAATACTACTCCCTCCGTCCTAATTTGTTTGTTCACTACGGTTATGTGTGCCTTTTTTAAAACTCTTATAGTTTTCAATCTATAATGTATTTCATATGCAATATCGATCTTATTTGATTGATCTCAGTTAGTTCTATAATACAAAATTTTCAAAAACTTTAAAAACACTGCAAATAAAAAATTATAAACGTTTAAAAATGGCACGGATATGTGTAGTGAGCAAACAAATTAGGATAGAGGGAGTATAAAAATATCTCATTAGCCTCAAACATGAAACAAATGACTATGTCAATACTAGAACCCTATTTAGTGATCTTAATTCATTCATTTGGATGGTGTCGCATGTTGGAATAAACCTTATTGTATACACCATTATAGATATGTCATTATATCTCTATCAAATGGATTTGAATTTCTATTTTTGGTAACACTATAGTTTGACCTGAAATAAAAAAAATTCAGTATATATTTTGTTGTGTTAATTATATCATATTCGAGTTCGTGTAAATAAGTAGACAGCCTAACCTACTAACATCGTGTTGTGTACTCGTGTTCGATTGTTAAAAACGTATCTTGTCAAAAGCTTCCACACCCGTAGTTGAACTTGCGGCAATTGATGTTTAGTTAAAGTAAACCCTAAGGGCATCTCTAGTGCACTACCTAAAATCACTACCTAAAGTGCCCTAACTAGTTAGCTAAGAAAAACCTCAAAAAATGGTCTCTAGTGCACAAAACTTGGCTCCCTAAAATCCTAGGTGGCACCCCTCACTACCTAAAGTGCCCTAAGTGACTACCTAAATTTGGGGAGGGACTTAAGGAGAGAGATAGAGAGAAAGAGGAGAGAGAAAGTTTAGGGAGTATTTTTAGGGAGCCCCATTAAAGTGAATTTCCACATAGGTTACCACTTAAATGGGTCTCACATACACTTTAGGGAGTATTTTTAGGGAGCCCCATTAAAGTGAATTTCTTCTTAGCTAGCTAACTAAGTTCTTAGCAAACAAAATTGGGTCCCACATGTGTTTAGGTGTACATTTTAGGGAGTATTTTTTAGGTAGTGCACTAGAGATGGCCTAAAATGGTCAAAATGAACTTTGTTTTTAAGTTACTTACATTACCTTGAAAATAAAATTTTATAGGCTTCAACTATTAACGCTCCGTTTGTTTCGGACAAAAAAACGTTTTCAAGACCGGAGACGAGAGAGTGCGACAAATCATTGGGTGAAAATGTTTTCCGCTTCTTTATTCCGGAAAAAAAATGTTTTCCAAGCCAAGTGGTTGATTTTCCTTTGACTTTTATTGCTTTGGAAAACATTTTTCGTTGACGTTTTTTTGGTTGTATCCAAACATCGGAAAATATTTTTCACAGAAAATGTTTTCCTAGAAAATATTTCCCACCCGAAACAAACTGAGTGAATAATTTGCAGCACACCACTATATGTAGCTCTTGCTCTTTCAGTCTCTCTCTTGCGATGGAATATTTATTTAATGGTCTTTAGACATGGCCACATGGTTTCTAATTTTACTTTTTTAGTAACCAAACATCAAATTGGGCAAAACTCTTAAGTGGTGCCCGAAAATTATTATCTAGAGCATGGGGCTCTACGGGCTTTTTCCATTACTCAATTTGAGTGCCTTTTCACATAAATGTGTGATAGAAAAGGCTATTAGAGTACCACGTGGCAGTACTCCATTCTAGGAGCAATGAATAACTTCTCGGCGGTGTCTACAATCTTCTCACCAGTAAAAACGAGAAATTATATATATTTGCTTCCGGTGGTCTAGCGGCTCTCTCTACCATATTTGTATGGGCTCAAACATCAAATGTGTGACATCCACATAAATATAGTGTGACAGAAAGAGCCTTCGTAGTAGCACCGCGTGTGTTCCAAAAACACTGAATAATCACTAACAACAGTGGAGGACCAGGAAAACACACTCAAGATCTTGTTTCTCACTTTATACTAGAATGTGGCCACTTGAACCAACTCAACAAAAGGAGGCCCCCTTTCTTTTTCCCCACACCCATTCACCCTTTTTTAAGCTTTGGTTCCACAACCACCACAACAAATACTTATCAGTCTCCAGACTCTCCAGTCTCTTTCCTCTCCTCAATCATCAACACAAACAAAACCCTGGTGATCAAAAAGTTCATCTCACATGCAAAACTTGCAGGCTATAGCTGGAAAACAAACATGCAAAAAAAAGAAAAGAAAACACACACTTTATTACCATTTGTGCAAATTCTGCCATAAGATATCACTACTTACAAACCAACAATAAGAGACTCTCTAGCTATGCGCAGGAATGGAGCCAGAGAGGGGTCAGTAGGGACGGTTGCCCCTACAAGGAAAAAAAATCTATAGAAAAGCAAAAATTTTCGGGTGCTAATATAGATCAGATTCTGGAGCACAATTTCAGTTGCTGCTATGAAGTTTCCTAGTGGGGGTGTTATGATCTTTACTCTATTTGTATCCCCTTTTGGGTGTAGTTGTTCGGATTTTGTTGGTTGACCACTTGTTAACCTTTTGTTATTTCCCTTGGGTTCTCGATGGCATATGATTGTCGCGGAGAGGGGTGTCAACTTTGTTGGGATGTCTCTCTCGCGTTGTGATGCCTGTTTTCGGGGATCCCTTTAATCTTTGTAATTCGTTTCCAAAGATTAATAAAATCGTTTTTTGCCGTTCAAAAAAAAAAAAAATGTTACACAAAATCAAAACTTCTCTATGCCATAATATAGAAGAGAGTGTTAGGCGGCAAAAACTAAACTATAATGGAGCTAAGATCAACTCGTTAAAAGCTCATTCAAATTCGAGTTGGGTCACGGTAAACTAAAAAACATAGTTTTGAAACTCGTTAATATACAGTGGGAATCAATAATATCACAACTAAAAGCAGCTTGGATTCACAAAACAAATCTTATCAGATTAAACAAAATATTGCTCAACTTGACTCGATCAGGCTCGTAATTAGCAGTTCTAAGATGTGGCCAAAAAGCCCACACGGAGTAATTCCTACAAACTGCCTGCTTCTTGTTAACAATTATAGTAGTTGTAGTAGGGAGATCGAACCTTCCTTACACCGGTGGCGTAAGCAAAAATTTCCTCCAAATCTATTACGTTGCACCATTTCTAAACAGTAGTCTCTTCAATCGTAGAACATGGACATGTGGCGCAATACAATCGATTTGGAGGAAAGTTTTGTTTCCACCGCCTGTGTAAAACTTCCATATATGGATACGCTTCTAAATGTAAGTCGTATCTTACGGGTGGATGTGTTACAGGATTTTGATCCTCTGACATCAAAATTCTTGTAATACCGACAGCTACCAGTACACTGTCCGATACAGTCCGATATCGCCCAATTTGGCCGTATCGCCTGTTACGTATCTTGATACTGCGATTTAAAACCCTGCAAGGACAAGCTAGGTATTATATCATGCGGACTCACCAGTCACCAGTCATCGTCAGCATCCGGGTCTTCGGGTTCGGGTTTCTTATTCAAGTCGGGCTTCTCCTCAAACCAACAGGCTTTGAATCCGGAAGAGGGTACCAGGTCCAGTACACTTGCATGATCTTGATCATCATGGAGGACATCAATAGTATCATTCACAGACGCAGTACTGCTTTCCAGTGCATCAACCATGGCCCCAACCTCTATCGCTTTCTTCCTTATCGAAGCCGCCGACATAACGCCGCCACCACCACAGCTGCCGTCATCGCCGACCATGTCCGGAAAATTAAGCCTGGCCGTGGGCCCCCTCAGGTGGTAGACGGCGGTGTCATAGGCCCGGGCCGCCGCCACGGGGGTGGAGTAGGATCCCAGCCATATCCTTGAACGCTTGTTGGGCTCTCTTATTTCTGCCACCCACTTCCCCCACTTCCTCATCCTTATCCCCTTGTACGGCCTCTCACTCTTCGCCCTCTTCCCCCTTCCTCCTTCCATCTCTCTCCTCCCCTCCCTCTAATTGTTACAAGGATGGACGCAGAATTTTAAATCATAAAACTTGGAATAGGGTTTGATTTTTATTTTTTATTTTTGCTGAACAATATTATTATAAGGACCGACGCTGAATTTTAAGAGGAAATATTAAGGAAGAGCTGAATTTTTCATAAAATTATGGAAATCATAATTGAACTTGTTAAGAAATTCTTTATTTTTCAAAAACTGCCACCAAATCTGATCCAGTTTATTGGAACCGACGCACTTGAAGAAGTATTATGTGTACAAAAAAAAAGAAAATTAATATACCTGAGAAATTAAATAGCATGACGTTGAGCTGTGGATGAGGAAGAGAAACTCTACTTTGGTTTTAAAGCTCACAGAAAATGGGAGAGAGGGGAAATAGAAAATGCACCGACACAGTCTCTCTCTCCCACTCAAAAGCTTACCTCTTATTTATCCTACTCCCTCCGTCCCCGAATGAATGTCCATTTTTGAAATCCGTGCTATTTTTCGATTGTTATATCTTTTAATTTATAATGTTTTTCGTAATTATGAACACTTTGTATTATAGAACTCGTCGAGAACTATCCAACAAGATCTATATTGAATATTTTTTGAGATTCGTATTGAAAGATATAAGTGATTGAAAATGGCACGGGTTTCAAAAATGGGCATCCATTTTTGGGACGGAGGGAGTATAAGTTAACGGCCGCCATGTAGATTGCAAACGTACATAGATACTTTCTTTCTGCTTTTTTAAGCAGGGTCGTCCCTAAGATGGAGTAAAATTTAAATTGATAGCACTTAAAAAATTTCGAACGTGAAACCTTAAGATGGAGTAAAATCCTTGAAGTCGTCTTGACCGGGTGGAGTTGGATTCAGACGTAGATGCTTTTTCTCTTCTTTGCAGCTGGGTTTTTGTCTCTTTGGCTCTCACGAAAAATATGAAAAGACAGGAAAGAAAATGGAAGGATATGAATTTGCCGGATAAGTCATGAGAGTGGTGTCGTTTGTGGGTGTGGGACTATTTTTTACTCCGTAGGACAAAAGGATATAAAGTTGTGAGCAATATTGCTACGAATACAGATATAGATACAGATATATTCAAATATAAATTTGTCTGGAAAGCTAAATACACATGAATCGCATACCAATAGACGTGGAACTTATGCGTATTGAACGATTATGAAAATTTCTGTATTCGAATCTGCATCGAGACATACGGGTTTGAGTATGTCTCCAAAGCATTTTTCCTTCCGAATTGGTAATTATTAAGACCCCGTTGCATAATCTAACTTAAACTGAATAAGGTAGTGGAACTACTTTATTGAATGTAACTGGGTTGATATGCTGTGACTTGTGAGAGTGTGACCAGTGTTCTAAAAGAAAGTCTGCAAGACGGAGTACTCGTCGTTTAGGTGCTAGAAGGCCTCTCACCGAGTAGCCGGACTATGTCCCGTAAAGCACAATAAATTAATTTTGAGTTTAAGTCAATTTTGTGGGAACAACCCGTAATTAGCTATTGTTTGTCATTTATCATATGCTCTAAATTTTTTGCATGTACAAGTAATTAACTTCTTGTAAAAAAAATGTAAATAATTGACTTGTTTTTCCTGAAATTCTTCTTCCTTTTTTTTTTTTTTATTTCTTGAGGATGGGGAGGGTAGGTCGGTCGTCCGTTGATGGATAGATACGGTTATGACTTTGCGCCCATGGCAATAACAGTTAGTTGTTCTGAGTAGACAATTATGCCCTCGTTGAACCAAGCTTTACAAGATTGGAAATTTGACTTAAAACCCAACCAAAATAAATTCATCAAACCCAATCCAACTATGAGTTAGGTCAAAAATGTATCACAACCCACATTTTTTAGCTAAAGAGATAGAAATTCATTAGATCAAAGTTACCGAGTACAATCAAATATAGCTACAAATAACAAATTACAAACAGAAAAGACAAACTACGTACATAACTAAATTAACTGAAAGATACGTCTCTCGTACTGGCTAATTTAGTCAATTAATTGTCCGAAGCCCTGCATGCAACCTGTCGAAGAGCCTGCCCGGTAGATCCACCGTTGGTAAAACCTCCATACAGAATCTGACCCACATTTGATGAGTCGTACTTCATGGGTTTCATCGAAATTATCTTCGTTAAACTATATTATTACCCAATAAGTTTCACAATTACATGGTAAAATATTATTCGATGAGCCTTAATACTATAAGATATACAGTATTATCAGATATGTAATCTCTTGAGATTGATAGCGATGGATCAATAGTAGCTCACCTCATGCTAGTGTCTGTTTTGTTCTTTGTGAGGTTTTATCGTTTAATTCGAGTAGTGAATATTTTAGCAAGACGCCAAATATGGGAAGATGCTACAGATACAGAGGTATTTTGTCTAGAAAATGTACCGATCGGGTTTGGAGATCCACTTTTGGGTCTCATACGAGTGATCCGAACCGTTCATTATTCTTAAAACATTTTTCCGAGAGGCTCCACCAAATTTCAGCTCAATCGGGCGGTTAAAAGTGCTCTAACCAAACTCCCACCGTTTCAATAAAAAAAAATCCATTGAAACTGTGGGAGTTTGGTTCGAGCACTTTTAACCGTCCGATTGAGTTGAAATTTTTTGGGGCCCCTCGGAAAAATGTTTTAATAATAATGAACGGTTCGGATCACTCGTGTGGGACCCAAACGTGGGTCCCCAAACCCGATCAGCACATTTTCTGGACAAATGCCTCTGTACCTATATATATGTATATGTTCACCGCCAAATATGTCATATTTTTGGGTATGTAATCTAATCCGATGCTAATTAACGGCCCGTTACTCCACCCAACCGTCACTCTGCGCTCACTTTTTTTTAGTCACCACGCCATAAGTGTACTGTCGCATGGAAATTCATTAATGTCACACCAAAATCACATTACCAAATTACATTTAGAGGTGTCAAATGGGTTTTGTCGTTTGGTCTGACCCGATTTTTTCGTGTCCAGCGTGTATCGTATCGCGCCTAGCTAGCCCAACCCATTTCTTAAACGTGTCATGGTGTGCCGTGTTAGAGAGTTCAAAGCCCAACCTGGCCCATGGGCACGCCACAAGTCACTTTGTGCCTCTGTCACATTGGTACTATGTGGCGCCCATGTCATGCTTATGTCCACTTCATATCAGGTATTGTAAAGTCAAAAAAAGAAAAAGAAAAAAAAAGAAATAAACAACCTTTTATCAATATTGAACCAAATTTTTTTCTAAAATACAATATTAATAACACAATAAATTACAAAAATAATCATTTTATAAAAAAAAATTCATTAATATACAATGAAAGAAACATGTAACAATTGCATCACGACAGCATGAGCACATCCCAATTATCAATCATTTGCAATCTTCATACAGTTGATATAGTAAAATATTCCCAAAAAAGACACTACAAGGCCACACATATCTCACAAATCAGTCATCTTACTAGTTAGATTCAAAAAAAAATTGGAGGTAATGAAGATTGTCTCGATAAACCAGACTATATATAATGTCACCGGCTCCTCCTGTTGCCCTTAATTTCCTCGTGTTTGCTTTTATGCCTAAAGTGATAAAGCTCTTAGTAATGTCATTTGTCCATGAATATTGAAGTTCAAGACATGCATAATCGCAATACTTTAGGCAAATGAGGCACCAAAAACTATTACTTGTTTCGTGTCATGCAGCCTTCGCTAATCGTATCATGCCCGTGCTAACCAAATCCAATTTACCTATTTAATATTATGACCGTTGTCATATGTAATTGAAAAAATTATCATGATGCTTTTGGATTTATTTGAAAAAAAAAATAAAAAATAGGTCGAGCTAGATGTGTTTTTCTTTTATTGCCCAATTAATTGGGTTTGTAGAATGGACCCGATCAAAAACCCATCCTCATTTACTATATATATATCCACCCAAACCTAGATGTTTGACCCCTGAATTTGTAATAAGAGCTGGGGTAATATCGTCATTACGAATTAATGATGCCCCATGAATGATCTCATAGCATTAGCCGGTCATAAAATAATACACAAACAAAATAGAATAACTTTTTTTATTACTTTTTCCTGCTCTTCATCTCCTTGATTGATGGGTTTAATCGATGACGTTTTAAACTCACAAAGTCAACGATCATACCCCATTTTATTGAGAAAGTTTTGGGTGAGGGGTTGTTCAAAAATGTGTTGGACGGTCCGGATTTTAAAGAGAAAAAGGAGAGAAGGGGTTTGGAAGAAATCTGAGTCGTTCAAAATACTTTTGGACGGTTGAGAGGCATGCTCAGTACCGCCACGCGGGACTCAGGGAGGCCTGCTGTGCACAGCAGGTGTTGCGCAGAATCTGGGTCGTCCGTTGTTTGGATGGACGACCCAGATTTCAAACAAACTATTCGCGTAAAGAGAAGAACTATTCGCGAGAATAATTATTTTCAATCCGAACCATTGAAAAAACTTGTGGATGGCTTTGATTTTGCTAGCACCTATTGTGCACAAACTGCACAACAGATCCCCGAGTGGTACAGCTCGCCACCCAAAAATTTCTCCCAATTATTACTAACAACTAAAGAAGAAAGTAGGAAACATGTACGGTACCTGTTCTATTTTGTGCATCTCCTAAAACCTTTTTATTGTATCTTTGTAGCAAATCAATTGTGGTTGTTCAAATTTCCTTTTTCTAATTGAACATCTAAAAATTATCATCTAGTACAATAAAGTAAAACCTAATCAAACTTTTATAGTCTTGAAAACGAAACTGCACGACAAGAATCGAACCCAAAATCTCTCTCTTATTGTGAGAGCCTTATGATTACGACTTGGTTATCATTTGTTCATAGTTGTTCAATTTTAGGACCGACTCTGTCTTTTCAGGATTCTAAAGCGAATATTACCAATGAAGTAATTTTTTCTTGGACTATAATAAAGACCACCAAAGTAGAAAGGGACTAAAATTTGTAAATTTTCAAGGTGTTAAAGCGGTTGTATAGTGCCGGCTCAAGAGTTTCGAAGGCCCGAAACGGACTCCTTGAATGAGGCCCTCCATATACTTTGCCTAAAAAAGTTATCCAAGACAGAGTCTTCATTAAAATAAAAAAATAAAAAGCATCATTACAAAACATATATCATTGCAAAAAATTTAACATATAATCATCCAACAATAAACAACTATTACTGTACTTCATAATTTATCATTTGAACTTTTTCTTGCACTTTTAGTTCCAAACCTACTAATTAAGTCTTTATACTCAAGCTAAACCTGAAAATTATAATAGGCTAAAACTAAAAATTATTTGAGTCTTATGTGTTTTTCTTAACAGGGTTGACATGAAGTGTCTTTTTACATGTTCCCAAAACCGGTTCCTATATATAGCGAGTTTGCATATTTGGGGTCCCAATTTTTAACATTTTTTCGGGGTCCAAAATCTTTGCTTCATTTGCTTATGTCATGAGCCGGCTCTACGATTTCACCTCGAGCTTTAGTTCAAAGCCGGTTTTATCCACTACAAGAAAAATGACTATTCCCGGCATTAGAAAACCGCCGGAAAAAGTCCCAAAACGGCCGGGAAAAGTATTACCGGCGGTAAAAATGCAAAAAACCGCCCGCCGTCAAAACGGCCGTCGGGAAAAAAATGAACGAGCGGTAATCTACCACCTCGAATAGTAGTTCAAACTTTTGCCAAAGTTCTTGGTTTCATTACAAAGGTGTAGTTATTTTTCAAAAAAAAATTTGTCCCGCCAAGTTTCGAACCCGCGACCCTTTGTGTGGAGCCCCGACACCTAACCGCCCGACCACCCAAACTTTTCGGTTATACTTAGGAAATAATAATATTTATATTAAAATTTACATTTTTACCGTCTTTTTTGGATTACCGCCGTAAAAGTGACCTTTACGCTTTTTTAAATGAAAAATTTATTTTTTCAAAAATAGAAAATTTATTTTTAGCCCATTGACGGTAATAGCACCTTAACGGCGGTTTTGTTACCGCCGTAAAAGCAATATTTGGCGTAGTAATCAAAGTTCTTGGTTATGCAATTACAAAGGTGTAATAAGTTCAAAAAGCTTAAAAGGTTATAAAGGTGTAATAAGGTTATGTAGGTGCAGTAAATTGTGTGTGTTGAATATTCAATGTTGCCTGATATTTATTAATGTTGCCTGATATTTAACCGCGAGCTAGATCATCAATTGAGGGCGGTTCACCTAAGAATCATTTAATATGTACGATAATTAATATTTTTACCTCAGTATTTTAGAGACGAATTTCGCAAGCAAACAATTATGACAAGATTTTGGTTTCTGATTATTGGAGAACCAAAAATTGAGTTGAGAATAATTAGTGTTTATATTGCTTATGGTAACTATTTCATTAAAGAAACATCACGAAAACAAGAACATAACTAACTATCTTGTAAAGACAACGAGATTCGGTAACATGAACAATTTGGATTATAACCATAAGATTTTGTTGGAGTCCACCAAAGTGGATATGACCCGTCATTAAGGTTGCAAACGTATCAAGTTGTTTGCGAGCAGCTCGTCGAATTCATACAAAATTTATGGCTCATTTAGTAAACAACATACAAACCAACCTGAGTTAGCCAAAGCTCGGCTCATGCACGTAGATAAGCTTGGCTCATATGTAAGAACTCAAGTTGTTCAGAGAGGCTTGTAACAGAGTTCGAGTTCTTAACTACTAATCCATTGAGCTTGAATATTTGGACTTGACTCACTAAATGTGAAACGAGCCGAGCTCTAACACCCTAAAACTTGGCTCGTCAACTCAATTGCACCCCTACCCACGGTGCATTGACGTAATACACAGATATCCCTTGTCCCTCTCGATAAACTTAATGTCGATTCCTGATGTGAAACAAAATTCAAGCCAAAAAAAGAAAAAGAAAAAAGAAAAAGCTGAGGTGACAATTAAAATGGAGACATTAATGGGCTAGGTCAAGCTATAATGTGACAGATATGGAGGCTGAATTGACTTTCAGAGGCCATTTTTTCTTTAGTATGCTCTTCCCGAAGGTTTTTGGAGGTCAAGCTATGATTAAAACAAAGAAGTGCATGTGATGAAAAAAGCGCACATGCCAATTTTGTATTTTTTATAGGTTAATTGTACATGGCCTCAATGTGACCAACTTAGTCAAGATTCATGTTGAAAAAAATAAAAAATATCTGCTTAGCGGACGGTTTGAAACCGAACTACTCACTGCGGTTTATCATTTTCTCCATCCTCACCCGTCCGTGAGTGTTGTCTAGTTTGGTCAGTTTGGTTGCGATTTGAGTGGTTTAGACGGTTTATATACTAGCACACCGCCGAAACCAAATCAAACCGAATCCGTCAAAATTCATCTATTAGGATCCGTATCCGTCCGTACCCTTACCATACGGTTTGGGCGGTTTGGTCATCCCGTTGGACAGCCCCTGTCAGCCATCGTGCACGCATGTACATGCATTTCCGCAAGAGATATATAGATGATGACATTTTTTAAGCTCAATGATTAGTTTGGTTGGTTGCCGAGTTTTCTCCACACACAATTAACTAGAGTTTAATTTTTAGGATAAAGTAACAAGAGTAATTCATTTCCTTTAAATCCCTTAGTCCTAGTATCTCTTTGACCAGACTGAAAAGAAAATTAGGCCATCAGAAAATAAATCGAGATGGCCTGAAAAAATGATGACATTTTTGTCATCTTTCCATTACATTACAATTATATATATATATATATATATATATATATATATATATATATAGAGAGAGAGAGAGAGAGAGAGAGAGAGAGAGAGAGAGAGAGAGAGAGAGAGAGAGCAGTTATTTATCGGCTATAGCTTTTTGATCGTCATCTACAGACTACAAGGCTATAGATACAGCCATCCTCATTATTGTTGTATACATTTTCAATGCATTGAGGGTCACATTATTAGTATTAGTCAGGGTTGAGAGTCAAAATTAGGTGAACGGATATCAACTTTAAATCTTTAATGGTGTTGACCCACAACCCCACATCAAAGGTTAATTAATTCCAGCTAACAGTACATATATATTTAACTTTATCTGAATTTTGTTTTTGTTTTTTTTTTGTCTCCTTTCCTCTATTTTTTTTTTTGGAAAATGAACAGAACTGATGTTCACATATGGAGAAAAAAAAAATACTAGAAGCCCAATCATAGGAGACGTATCAAAATCAACCTGCACCACTATTGTGTTGAGCTATAAGGTGTCCTTTGCCATGGCAAGACGACAATCCATGAAAAGGATAAGTGAAGACGTACATACATGAAAAACATGGTGGTATAACTTTAGGTTTCGAGGAAAGTTTTTTGGTGTAATGAGTGGATATATATATATATCCATGATCCAATCACGGATTCCGGATTGAAGAAAAATGGGTGTTTTTAAGGTTTTAAAATGTTTTTTTGCATAATCCGAACCGTCCAATGTGTTTAAAACATGTTTTTAATGGTGGTCTCCGTGAGAAATCAACAAAAAAAAACAACCGGGAAATGGCTTGATCCGAGTAGTTTTTCACAAAAATTGTACATATACAGTTTTATGAAAAATTGCTCGGATCAAGTCCTTCCTGGTATGTTTTTTTTTTCATGATTTCTCGCGAGGACCCTTAAAAACACATTTTAAGGAAAAAAGATATTGATAACTGTGCTGAGAGAGAGAGAGAGAGAGAGAGAGAGAGAGAGAGATGAGATGAGAGTGAATTGATGAGAAAAAAATATTGATGACTGTGCTAAGAGAGGGAGTAATTATGAAAAACCAAAGCGAACAAAGTCGGGTACAAGGTTCAATCCACATAGACTCATGACCACTGTTCACATTCCAAAGCCTCCTTTAGCCATGCATCATGCATTTCTCACCACACTATTAAGAGAGGCTTGAAATAAAAACCGACAAAACCGGTCGAAAAAACCAGTTTGGCCTGGTTTTCTAGAACTATTGGTCCGGTTCGGTTTTGATTTTACCGTAACCAAGCCGGCGCATATAATGCTAACCCATAACCCTTGTAAATCCCATTAATCACCCGGTGAACTTGTAACACCTATTGCTCATGAACCATTTCTGTCTTTCTAAAGTAGGTTTGATGGATGTGGAATACATGGAAATCGTTTCTAGACATTGGTTTGCAGTTCTTTCATAGTACCATTTTTTGTTTACTACGATTTCGTTTCTGGACACGTGGCACTCAAGAAAATGAACAAAATTCGAAGTCTAAGAAAATTATTGGCCAGGATTGGAGTAACCCGTGACGGGGGTGGGCTTTAAATCGCCTGGAATAGTTATTCGACCGCATGAGGACTGCCGCGTGGACCACAAACCGCGAGCCCACAAGCCGCGTGGACCAATTCCTGCGAGCCTAGAACCCCGAAGGATCAGAGCCGCTGGGACCATTCCAGAAGCTCAACCAGAGAGGCCCACTAGACCCGCGAGGGGTGTTGAACCCGTGAGGGGCTTCAGATCCCCGAGGAGCTTTGAACCCGTTGGACCTCCCCTCTTGAACCTTTGGACCTTTTGGAACTTATTTCCACTAAATAAAGTTAAGAATTTCTAAACTTTAATTTATTTAGTGAAAATAAGGAAACAGCCCACTTTCGAAAACAATGGCATTGCCAGAATTTTAAAATTTCAATCCTATCAAAATCTCATCCCCCACTTTTAGTACAAAGGCGAAAAAACCACATTTTTCTCCGAAGAAAATGGCCGAAAGACAACCTTCCCATACTCAAAAAAATCATATTATACGATTGGACTAAAAAAAATCCAAGGAACAATTGCCAGGACTTTTTATCGCGCAAATCAAAACTTTCCGAAAAAGTAATTCTAGAGAGAGAAACACTCTATCTAGAGAGAAGTCGCACTTGATTCTTGCTCAAATCTGGGAGATGAATTCCTACCAAGGATTCTTCCGTACTGTTTTGCCTTATTCTTCACCAGTCCATAGATTCTCCACTAGTTCCATTGGTTAATCGTTAACTATACTCATCCCTAGTCGGCTTACACTCAATTTACGTACCCTAAGATTTTACCTTCTTACAAAGAACAAGTTTCAGAACTTATTCTCCATTGCGAATTATGTCCGACATGCGAATTATCATCAAGAGCCTGAGTGATTCAGGGGTAGGATCACGATCCAATAACAGCTAATAAAACAAGCGTTCAATAATCTAATCTCAGGTACAGAACCACATACAATGCAGAGATCGGCTTGAGTGATAAGGCAACCCGAAGATCAACCACATTTCTTTGATACACTTGCATTTACCTTGACTTCTTACTGCGCATTCCCATCCGCGATTTCGCAAACCTGAATTTCTCATTAAGGAAAAACTTGGATGACAGAATCAACTGAGTTCAAAAGAGAGAGAGAGAGAGAGAGAGAGAGAGTAGATATAAGAAGGAAAATAAAGAAGCTTAAGTCATTTTATGTGTACTTTCTGTTTTTTGTTTTGTTTCACTTTCTATAAAGCAAAGAAAACTTGTTTGGCAAAACTGCAAAAACGATTTTTTTTTTTTTTTTTCAAAAACAACCAAATTCCTAAAGAACGTCTTTTGATTTTTCAAAGAACTGTTTCCCCTCAGACGGGGGACAAGAGAGAACTATAGAAAACACAACAAAGAAAACAAAACATCACCAAACAGACTACAATTGCTTTTGAAGGATACTCCAACCGCATGCCCTCTCCAGGCGGTGACGAGTACAACTTGGTGCCTTGCAGATGATTCAGTGCTTCAGTTGAACAGGCAGCATCCTGCACATAAAAAGGCATGTAATACTGAAAAAACAATGATAAGAGTGCATAAAGTAAGATCGAGGACCATCTCCATGATCATGCAAAACACTATAAAATGGGCAAATAGGTTCACAACCCATAAGGGATCCAATTACTGATAAAAGAAGGTAAGGGGGTGTAGCCGCCTCTGCTACATACAGAAAGCTATGACTGCTTCAAGTTGAAGGACAATTACATCCTGTGATGACACAATCTCACTTGTCATACCTATTTTTCTACCTTTTCCGGAAAGTACTCGGCTTCCCAGAGGTCAATGACATAAACTGGCCTCCCCTGCCTCTCTCTGAAATTGCACAGGCCTCCATTGTCAGCCTTGTCAGGTGAAGCCATTAGGTCATCTTCAACGGTTGTGTTAAATTTCTATACTCTCATATGAATAAGTTGACAAAAGAGGGACCCAAATCCATCCATTAAGAATGTGCTTAGTTTCAGTGAATGAAGGGTGCTCCAATGGTGGTATTAAAATGTGTGTTAAGCATGTTGAAAGGGTATAAAATAAGCATGTTGAAAGGGTATAAAATACACATTTGTACTAATTGATACCCGATCCATGCAGGGGACTTCAATTCTTTTATTCAAAATAGCTAAAAAAAACTTGCCAATTAGGATATTTTAAATGGCTCACGCCTCCAGTACTTTAACCGCTTTCCACTTAAATCCCCTTGACTTAATTTTTTACACCCCCATTAATGTGCACTTGTGCAGTTAAAAATGAATAAAATGCGTCTAAACTCTGCTTTCCCTCCAAATGCATTCTACAAGGATCAGATTGCTCTAAAGCCTATGTTTGAACTAGAATAATGCTTCTTTGTGACATGCACAAAATAAATTTTCAAGACCCAAGGGAACTCCTTTATGTAGTAGCTCCATGGTCGGGATTGAAATGTTTGGTAAATATGCAAGATGTGTCCCATGAAACCTCGATGTGCATGAATGTTTGGTCAGTGGCCCATGGATCAGTTCATGCCATAGTTCCTTCTATGTTTTGTCCCCTCAAGAGCAACAGGGGAGCAACACAATTCAAGGGAGAATTTGAAGTTCACAAACAGGAGAAAACACACTGTTGTCTTCCATTCCAATTCAACAAAGCTTGAATCTTCTATACAACTAAGGAAAGCAGAAGAATATGGGGGATATGGAAGATGAAAAATAGAACTAAGGGAAACCGGGGGGGGCATTGTGTATCCATTTAAGTATAAAACGACCAAAAATAAAATAGCTCAAAATTTTGGTAAACCGTACTTGTAATAGCTTGCTAAATCTCTGGTCAGGGGTTTGAGGGTTCGTATGAAGGAAGAGAGAGGAAAGCAGAAGCAGCAGAAAAACAGGTATTAAGCCCCTTTCAAAACCCGTGTGAATGTGAACCCTAGATAGTATTAGGTCCGCATATATACCTAACTATTTTAATCGATTCTTGCATAAAATTCTGTTTTCCACCATGATAATCCTCCTTGAGAAAATTTGATTTACCTTTATCTCTCCACCATTATAATTGATCTTTCAACAGTGCTGATTCAGAGAGAAACCCTTCCAAAATATTTTGCATAGGAAAAGGAGGAATGGGTTTTCTAATCCTGTCAACTATCCAGTTATCGGCATCCACGAAGTCACTTTACTAGTGAGTTAAGGGGGATTTATGTCTGAGAAAAATTTCAGTCGAGAATTCAGTCGATTTTCGATTTTGCACATTGTGCACTCATTCGACCCAAACCCAAACAACCTAAAACACTAGAATATGCACTGGTACGCACGCCGCATAACTACTGCGCACATCATCTCTCTCCCTCCCTCCCTCTTAAGAGCAGTAAACCCTTAGCCTCCCTTTTTGTGAATAGGGAACCCAATCCTCTTCAATATTAATTACTAATCTAAAATTGATGGAGGACCACCAAGAATCCAAGTTGGTCGCTCAGCACAAACATAAGTTGTTAGTTGTTACAATGACGGTGGTGGAACATGTTGCAGATCCTGAATTATATTGGCTGTGTTTGGTTGAGAGTTTTGAGAAGAAATTTTTTGAGAAATTTTTTGAGATAGTGTTTGGATGAGTTTTTGGAAAAAGTAATAATTAGAGAGAGATGTAATGATTGGAGAGAGATAGAGAGAAAAATGAAAATAATGATTGGATGGAAGGATATGAGTAGAGAGAGAAATATGATTAATGATTGGAGAGATGAGAGATGGGGAAGGAATCTTTTTGGAAATTTTTTTGGAAATGTGAAGTGAACAAAGTAAATGATTTCTTAACCCGCCCAACGTAACCCGTGAACCATAACAGTTCAAACCTGACTCGATCACTGCGTGTTTTGGTCAGAATCAGGTGACCAGGTGAGTAAACCGATTAGAACGGGTTGAGTGGCGAGTCGAGGGTAAACCCGACCCAAAACGGCCCGCACACGCCCCTAGTTTAAAGTAGGACACAAGGATGGAAGGCTTTATTTCACTTTTTTTTTAGGAGGAAAGAGAATATAAGTCCTTGCGGGTGATTTTTATCAAGTTTTGTTATATTTTTTATCAGAAGTAAAGAAAGATGCCACGTGGACTACATGTGCTTAGTAGTACTACCTACTGAGCACATGCTCGTTAGCATGGTTCTTACTGTACGGACGGGGCTATTTTCCAGGGGCTGCAAGCTCGAGGAGCAAAAAAGGAGTCACTAAGACAGCTAACTTTTTCCCTATTCAATCAGTCCTCTTTTTCTTTTGGCTCTCTAAAAACACGCCCTTGACCTATGAAGATTATTCTTTTTTGTCTCTCTTATATCCGTAAAAAGGTTTATCTAATTCACTGATAGGATTGTCTGGGTCTCTCTGGCACTGATATACCATTCTTACATTTAAGCACAAACTAGGCAAAAGATGAAGTGCTAGTTTAACAAGTCAATTCACAACCCATCGGAGCATATTGTCTCTTCCTGTTAGCTAAATGTGGAATTGGCGAACAATTTAAGACACTAAAAAATACATCTATAAAATAAAAGGAGATGTGTTTGGCGAAAGGTGGCTTTCACTCTTTTATCTTCTCTATTAATATTTTGACGGGTGATGTAAAACCTATCATATTTTTCTGTCTTCTAGTTCTAGACATTCATCTGAAAAGATAAGATCCATGCACAGTACCATGAACCTCACCACATGATCCTCGCCTAACTGTTCATAGACCAAACCACTCTGCATATTTTTTAAACCTCTATTCACTCTCTCATTCGCAATTCACTAAAATCACCAACCACCTATGCCCAGACCACTATAAATATCTCTGTAGTGCCATAAGCCTTAAGCCATATCCCTACTCCACTGCTACAACACCACACCGCCAACATTAGTCCACAAAAAGATTATAGGTTTATAATATGCAAGAATCCCTGATATGACTCAAAAAGCAAATAGATTGTGTTAGTCACGAAAAAGACCTATAAAAGTAAACAATAAGGTAGAACCAAGCTACATGGTTAAGTTTTTCAAAAAACCGATCACACGTGTTTTTTTTTATGTCCCATAATAGAAATTAAGTACCTGAAAGTCAACAAATGCAACCGGAGCTCCATAGGTACTCTGCATCTTTAGTTTCAAAAATCCAGGGAAACTGAGAAAGAACAAAAACAAACAAATAACTTAGTTCTATAAGCTTCGTAGGGGAACAAAGGACAAAGCTAACAGTTTCAAACCTCGAAAATACTTGAATCAGCTCCTCTTCCGTACAAGTTGGTCCCAAATTAGCCACAAATATTGTAGGGCACCCGGCAGCTGAAGAGTTCTGCTAAAGTAGGATAAAACCCAAAAGTTGCAAAAAAAAAATGGTGAATATTGAAAAGCACGATTGATATATGTTCAACTAAGGAGGAAATGGTTATGCAAAAGTCAGATGACAATAACAAGATCAAAGCCCACTTGCTTGAGGAAATTCCATTTCCAAAAAAGTGTTGGAGTCTATTGCATCAAGATAATGTAGCTTAAAGTAGGTTTATACATCGTCTTCGAAGAAGAATGACTTTCAATGGTCATCAATAGAAAATACACTACAAAAGGGAAAATGTATTAAGTCTTAGGGTCAGAGGCATGATGAAATTATTTTGCTCATTTTCCAAATGCTCCAAGTTGGATAGTTGAACTAGACTACACTAGCATGTGGTTCCAAAGCAGCCTAATGCGTTTAACCAAACAATTATGCACTACTTGCTTTAGCAAAGTAACAATTTCATACCTAAATCTCTCACATCAAAATAGAAAACATCATTTGGGAGTTCGTTTGAGAACCCACAACCTGAATGTATCAACCTAGTTATTAAGAGCATTTGAAGGTAAAAGACTAGCACACAAACTAGTCTTAGAACAAAAAGGAGCCCTATCATTAACGGCTGATGCAATGATTTCTATGCTTTTCTGGAACTAAATCTTTGCAACACTTTACATGTTACACTAATTAGAAAAGATGGCCCCTATTTTGCTAAAATGACAAATGTTGAGAGAGAATCATTGTACATAATGTTCTTCAGAGCACAGGACACCAGAATGTGCCCTCAAAACTT
The DNA here is from genome assembly GCA_016920895.1 of Vaccinium myrtillus. Taxonomy (NCBI): domain Eukaryota; kingdom Viridiplantae; phylum Streptophyta; class Magnoliopsida; order Ericales; family Ericaceae; genus Vaccinium; species Vaccinium myrtillus. Next base: position 23,986,137 of record CM029274.1, read on the forward strand.
CCATAATAAAAAGATAATATTTAAAAGACTTGGGGTCCAACCTAGAGCTAGCTACAATGCTAATGTGTTGGGAGCCATACTTATGAGCCATCCTTGGGACCTTGTGCGGGGGTCCACTGTAGACCAAATGAAACAAATGGTTTAAAAATACTAGGAGTCTCACTTAGGAGCCCCATTGGAGATGCTCAGTATTACCAACGCATCCAAGGAGGTGCATATATCTCAGAAGGACAGTTTCATTTGGCATCGTTCACTCACAGTACGTAATCTAAATAAGTCAAAAGTTTTCTTGAGACTTGAATTGGGCCATACTAAGGCTCCAAATTAATTAGGTCAAACTAGCAGACCGTGCTAGGATGAGCGCAACCGGGCCTGACTGGGCCTAATTAGAATGGACCTTCTCAATGGGCGGAGTAAATTGGATAGGCGTAAGGACTATTCTAGAAGGTACTTAAGGGCAGTACAGGAGATCTAGTTGAGATGGGAGTCAACCCTAATCGGGGAAGCTACCTTGATAAGCATTATCTAGTGTCCCGATAAGGGCAAAGCTCCGGAGATATATAGGAGTGTATCCCGGAAAGACTAGATATCTTGGATACCAAGTAAGGAGAATCTATAAAAGAGGGCATCACTCAACTAAAGGGGCACACAACCTTACCCCTGAAACCCTAGTTTCCTCGCCTCTCTCATTCAGTCACTCACTTAAGCATCGGAGGGCTATTCCCGCCAAACCCCGGCCGGTAGCCTAACGGTCTCCAAGTCTCGCAGATACTCTCACTGGAACCCACTCAGCACGACTTTCGGAGGCTTGCTTTTCTAAGGTGAAAACCTACCCCACCACAGGACTAATTAGCGTGAATTTGTTGTTGCTTAGAATATAAGCTAAAGTTATAGCGGATCTTACATGAATTCTAAATAACATTTGAAGTAACCTTGAAAATAATTTGCAACCAATGAATCCAAAGGAATTCAATTTCTATACTGCCTTTTATCAATTCTTCATGAGACAAATATAATAGCAGCATCAAGAAATTCAAATGCATAATGAAATGCACTTTCTAACCAAAGTATATAATCTTTGATATCGACAACCACTGATCAACATTATATCGCCGTGTACAATATAGGTACCCAACAACTAATGACACAAAAGAAACAAAAATGGAAGCAGATAAAATGATGAAAACTATTGCTATTATCATATCTATCTCTTGATTCCCACTTAGAGGTTCCAGGACTACCTTACTTCAACCCCATTAAAAGTAATTCATATCCTAATCCACTGGATGCAATGAATCATGCAGTCCGTCAAGATTTTGGGGATGCTTGAATTCAAGTGGATGCCCTTAAAAACCTTGTACAAGAAGTGAGGAGGATATGCAACCGAAGTGCTAGCCGTTTGCGAATTAGATCTTGGATTCCAGTCATGAACATAGCTAGAGTTTTATGTGTTCGGAGATTGCACGCGGATTATCATTGGAGGGGTAGGATGTTCTTCCCTCATAACGTAGCAAATTATCCTAATGAAGTGGCATTGCCTCGAGTATACGTAAAAAAAACTTTGACTTGGACTGGTTCCTCCTATTCCTTCGGTCTTGAAGCGAAAATTCCACCATTGCAATGGGAAATTGAGTAGCAGCAAGTGATTCTTAATGAAATTCATGAGTTTGTGTGATACACAATTTAGATGACACATCTGATGAATTACAGGTGGGAAGAGCGGTCTATGAGCATGAGGCTTGCCAATTAGGAACCTTCCAAATCCTCCCACTGGACACACTTGAAGATTTATGGCAGTGTTCTAAAAGTCGGCTGACTACTAGGTCGGGGTCGGGGTCTCACCGACCCGATGTAGGGGTAGTCGTTTTAAAAAGTCGGTCAGCAACTTAGTCGGCGACAAGTCGGAAAAAATCGGATGAAATCGGAAAAAGTCGGTGCAATCGGAACAAATCGGATCAAGTCGGGAAGAAGAAGAAGAAGAAGAAGAAGACGAAGAAGAGGGAGGAGGAGGAGAGAGAGCGAGAGAGAGAGAGATCTGACCTTTGTCGGCAGCTGCAGCAGTGCACCATAACTTGAAGAAGAAAGGAGAAGAACGAAGCTTAGGTTTTCTTTACTCTTTAGGCTTTGGGCTTATAATGGGCCTCTTTATTTTAAACTTATAATGGGCCTATTTACCTTTTTTGGGCTACTAACAAATTTGTACATCTGGACTAACAAATTAAAGTGGACTCTTTAATCTTTTATAGACTTTTATTATTCTTTGATGTCAAAACAATAGATTCAATGTCCATTTACTTCATAAATTATTTATTATTTCATATATTCCACTTTAAAAAATTAAAAAATAATAATTCAAAATTTTTTTGGACCTATATATTTTTCTTAAAAATCAAAACTTAGGAAGGAGAAAGGAGAATATATATATAGGTAACACTTCTAGTCCGGGATCCGGGATTCCGGACCTCCTTGTTCCCGATATTTTTTTGACGATCTAATCCGTCCAATGTGTTCAGAAGGTGTTTTCAAGGGTCTGCGCAGGAAATCTCAAAAAAAAATACCGGGAAGAGCTTGATCCAAGCAGTTTTTCGCAAAACTGTACAATTTTTTTGCGAAAAACTTTTTGGATCAAGCCCTTCCCGGTATTTATTTTTTGAGATTTCCTGCGTGGACCCTTGAAAACACCTTCTGAACACATCGGACGGATCGGATTTTCCCTAAACAATTGGCAACACAAAAAAAATACCCAAAAGCCTCTAATCCGGGATCCCGAATTAGAAGCTCTCGGTATATATATATATACACACATATATATTAAAAACATGAAAATCCGACTAATCCCCGATTAATCCCCTAGTCGCTAGTCGGCAGCCGACCGACCTGGGACCAACTAGCGACTTTTAGAACACTGATTTATGGGCAGTAGGGAGATGGATTTTGGTATCTACAGGAATGTAATATAACGACTAGCGAGTTGATTTTGAACAACCCGCTTATCGTTGATCGAGTAAATATACTAGCTTCAACAACGGAACATAATATATGTTCCTTGGATGTGGCCTATGAAGCACCGACACTTCTAGAGGTCGCCGTGTCCACATATTGGACACGGCGACACGCGTCCCACGCAAGGACACGTATTGTGGCGTGTCCCTTAAATTATTTTTTGGAGAGGTACACTCGGGGGACACGGCATGGACACGCGTGTCCCCCATATACACACTCTCTCGCTGTGTATATGTATATATATGCATATATATATGGATGTACGTATTGGTATATATATTTCCGTGTCCCCCATATACACACTCTCTCGCTGTGTATATGTATATATATATATAGAGTCCGGTTCTAGTCCGGGAGTCCCGGATCCGGGACTCCACTTCCCGATATTTTTTTGACGATCCGATCCGTCCAATGTGTTCAGAAGGTGTTTTCCAAGGTCCACGCGGAAAATCTTCAAAAAAAAATACCGGGAAGGGCTTGATCCAAGCAGTTTTCGCAAAAACTTTATATTTACAGTTTTTGCAAAAAACTACTTGGATCAAGCCCTTCCCGGTATTTTTTTTTGAAGATTTCCCTCGTGGACCTTGGAAAACACCTTTTGAAGACATTGGACGGCTCGGATTTCCCAAAAACAATTTTTAAAAGCATCAAAACACCAAAAAACCCTTCAATCCGGGAAATCCGGGATCCTTGACAGGATCACCGTATATATATATATATATATATATATATATATATATATATATATGGATGTACGTATTGGTATATATATTTCCGTCGAGGGTGTATATCTTACATTATGTGTATACGAGTATATATACTAGTAATAACAGTGTAGATATCTTACATATCAAAAGAAAATTGTATATATCTATGTATATATAATTATTATATATTGTTATTGCATACATATATGATTTATTTATACATATAATTAATTAAATATTTATTTATTTTTGCCGTGTCCCCCACCGTATCCGTGTCCATTTTCTAGAATTCACGTGTCCCGTGTCCGTATCCGTGTCAGTGTCCGTATCCGTGTCGGTGTCCGTGCTACATAGGATGTGGCCAATCTTCAAATTCCTGATGGACTGCATGATTCACTGCATCCAGTGGATTAGGATATGGATTTTTTTTTTAATGGAGTTGAACTAAAGTTGTCCTGGTCCTCTTGGAATCCCCAAGTGGGAATGAAGAGACAAATTTGACATAGCAAGAGCAATAGTTTTCGTCATTTTATTTGCTTCCATTTTTCTTTCTTTTGTGTCATTAGTTGTTGGGTACCCATACTCTACACGATGATATAATGTTGATCAGTGGTTGTCGATATCAATGATTATATACTTTGGTTAGAAATTCCATTGTATTATACATTTGTACTTTGGGGTTAGTGCGGTGAACTACATGTGTTTGATTTCCCTTCTCTCATGCAGGGGCTGCACTATTTGGCTTTTGTTAGGGACAGTTATATTATTGACTCTTTTGCAGTATTCTTATTAAATGCAACTGTACCAGATGGCTGTCACTGGTGGGCCTAGAGTGGCTTCGCCACTGATGTCAGAGGTTGGCTGTCACCGGAAGTTTTTTTTTTTTATAGTTACCCCAGTGATGCATATTCCTGACTGTGCCACTGAGTAGTTGGCAACTACAATTCTTGGGAGGATTGATTGTTTCTATGGTCCAATGGACATTATATTACTCAGTTTGATCTGATCTATGAGAAAACCTCATCACCAACGAGGTAGTTGAAGCTGTAATTTTGTTTGCAAGAGCTGCAAGGAGGTCATTTCCTTCTTAAACCAAAAACAAACAAAGCCAATGTGCTAAAAATATGTTCATTAGAAAAATTTATAGAAAAGCATCAATATGTTACCGAAACATGGACAAGGCAGTACGATAACAACAATATGTCATTGGCATGCAAAAGAAAATGTCTTTAGTAAACAAAAACAATGTATCAAAATGATTGATCACTGAAATCATACATAATCCAGTTGACAGACAGCACAGTGGACACCAAGGAAGAATGCCTCAAGAATAACACGCATTTAATCTTCCTGATATAAATTTCTTTTGCAAGGAAAAGCTTCAAAGTTTGTGTTATAGCATTTTCCTCTCTAAGCCTAAGGAGCAAGGACACCTCTACTAGCCTCACGCATCCATGTCCGACAAGGGTTGGTCACAAACATGACATGAAACTTTCAGGACACATGTTAGACATGCCTAAATACTGGTCCATGTTTTATATATTTCTCTTAAGACACATTGTGGATACTCTAGAATACGTGCTGAGGACACATTAAAATGTTAAAATACAACTTTTGAAACTCGGCCTTCAATAAAAAATTCCCGAGATGTATAGTTCATGTATACTTATAGGTAGACTGTTGATTCTATCTTCATAGTATTGTTCCTAATTTGATAGAAATAATATTTTTTGACGTTTTTATGAATTCATGTATACTTATAAGCAGACTGTTAATTTCTATCGTCATAGTATTGTTCCTAATTTGATAGAAATAATATATTTTGACGATTTTTATGAAATCATTACATACCTCTATAATGCAAATACACAAATACATTTTAATATTTGGCGTGTCCCCGACATGACCGTGTCCTAATTTCCAAAGTAATGACGTGTTTTGTGTCATGTCGTGTTGTGTTCGTATCACGCATCAGTATCCGTGCTTCTTGGCCCTAAACAATATACACTATACAGGCAATCTGCACACATCTTAAAAATTGTTCACAATTACAAGAACTGCAACTAGGTGACAATGTAATTATGTAAAGAAATAAAATCCACTTAAAATTCTAAAAGCCCCATGTCTTATTCGCCATCATACTAAAGTCTTATCTTACAAAATCAATTATCGTTATGGTTGAGAAATAGAGAAGCCCAATGAGCAAGAAGCCCAATGAGCAAGGCTCCCGCAAAGGTGAGATCTCAATAAGGTCAGATTTACTCTACCCAATTGGAGAGGCTTTTCCACACTCGAGCTCGTGACTTCCAGGTCATAAGGACTAACCTTACAGCTATGATAAAGCCCAGCCTCATGGTTATGACCGAAAGCCAATCACTAGAAATGAGAACACTACGGCCCTGTTTGGTGTAGTTGTTAGAAATTTGTTAATTGAAAATTTTAAATTAGTAATATATTTGCCAATGTGTCATTTTCTATATTCTAGAGTTTTTAGGTTTTTAAATCGGAGAAATCCCTGTTATTTTTTTCATCAAAAAATGGAAGTCATCACCAATTCAAATTTGATGCAAGGACGGCTTTTCCAATTCAATCTACTACAACTGTTTCAAAAACTGCCAAAACAGGCTGTAAAATATTAAAATTCAGGAGATTCAAGTAACTGACACATAAAAATGCAAAGACTTGGAGAGAGAAAACTAGATTATGCAAGAAGAAGAGAAGGAATGTTGGAAGAAAGTTCTATTCTCAGTATTCATCTGGGAGCAGAATGAAATGGCATAAGAACTTTGGAAGCTGAATCACAAAAAGCTAAACATGATTCCAATAGTAAAACATTACCACCTTTGTCGTGGTTGTCTCATGTGCAGCTCTACCATCATAGTTTGTGTAACTGAAACATGAAAAGACATAATGAAAAACTAGACTAGGGTCCACAGAATTGTTCTCGTAAGGCTAATATTGCCCTCCATCTTCAGGGAACAGGGCTTGTAATAAACTGCTTTTGCCAGGCCCTTGGCTTTTCAGCTAGAAGAAATCATTTCAAGTAAGAAAATGTGCTTCTTCAGCTACAAATATTGAGTTCCGAGAAAAAAAAATGTGCTTTAAGTAGTGCAGATGACCTTTGTGTGGACGGATAACCAATTGTGTTGTAAGCAGAATTACCAATTCCGGGCATGTGACCGCTGCCAACACCTGCTAGTGCCCAAGCGTGCAAAACATGTGCAATGTGAGCTTTTAGAATAATGTGTCTCATGTGACCAACTAGTATTCCAAGCAGCAGATTAGACAAGCACCCAAGCAGATTGTGAGAAAGGATACTGAGGCAGCACGGAGGTCAACCTCAATCAAAACATATACTCCATTAAAAAGTAGAAAAAGAACTAAATGAAAGATTGTTTGCAACAAAAGCTCCTAAGGAGAACACTCCATGATCTTAACAGTCAGGGCAGCCATCTTACCAGAATCAGGAATGCCCCTTGAAAATGAAGCAGACCCTTTAGTTCTCTTCTCGGATCCAGGTTTTCCATCATCTGATCAAGAAGTTTACACAATTCAGGTCTGCAACAGTTGACAAAGACTGTAGAACAACAAGCCTCTGGAATAATGAACAGATCATACCAATTCTTGAGCGCTTGGATCGCGAGTTAGATTTTGCAAGATCAAGATATAAGGTGGACCCCTTTTCAAGGTCAAAAACCATTCCCTGCAGAAAAACCATCAC